>PVIY010003019.1:0-118645 GCA_004026745.1 Myrmecophaga tridactyla
CAACTTCCCCAAGTTGAATTCTTGATATTCTCACAAGCAGTGTGGACAACCAAAGCTATAAGCTGAGCCCCCAGTCTTGGGGCTTGTTCATATGAAACTTAACCCCACAAAGGATAGGTCAAGTCTACTTAAAATTTAGGCCTAAGAGTCACCTCCAGGAGGGCCTCTTTTGTTACTCAGATGTGGCCTCTCTCTCCAGTCAACATGATGAAAGACCTTTTTTAAGAGGAGTTGTTAACGTCATCAGTTTTGAAGGGTAATCGTTCACATTTGGCCATTACAAAGAGAATTGTAATATGCTAAAATTATTATTTTTTTGGTTTGGCACTGAAGGAAAAAAAAACAAACAACTTAAACTTAGCCTAGGAGTGGGAAAAAAAAGAAGTAGAAGAAGATTCCAAATGTTACTAACCACTCTGGCCTTGGGTTTATGTCCTCACCGTACTTCTGCTATAAAATGTATGGTCAGAATCAGTCATCAGAAAAGAAAGAAAAGGCTTAAAGATGAAGTACAAATAGCTCATCCCATTTTGAATAGCATCTTGCATTTCTCATCAATGTGGATTTGCAAGAAATAAAGAAGCGTTTTGGGAGCTCAGGTACAAACCTCCGAGGGCACTGTACCCTACCTGTGGGGTCCTCGTGCCACCCCCACGGCACCCTGAGCTCATCTGCTGAGGATCCCCAGGGAGAGCCCCATCCTTGGACTGAGCAAGGGCCTGAGCCCAGAGGCTCGTGAGTTTAGTATGAGGCAGGACCCGGCGCGACGCTGGCCTTCAGTGCTTCGTCTTACAGAGGACACAAACACTGAGAGAAACTAAGTGACTTGCTGTGGATTGTGCAGAGTTAATATAGAAGCTGCAACTCCCTTTCTACTTCCTGTCTCCCAGAATTCATGATTTGGGTAGCTGTCTACCACTCTGCTGTATTTTCCTTTTCATTTTCTAGCAATAATTAGATACATTTAAAGTCTCCACTTCGTCGCTTGGGGTATTTTTCATCTAAATATGCACAACTATCTGATTGAATGATATAGGTTGAGTGATTTGAGTGTTAATCTAGTTGTATGTGCTGAAAATTAAATATAGTGAAGTACTTTTTTCAAAAAGTAAGCTATTAAATCGATTGTCTTTCTTGTCTGAGTGAACCAGAGTATTAATTACCTCTGAATATTTCAGAAACTCCATACTCTTTCTTCATTAATGGTAGTACTAGGAAAAAATAGCCATGATTTCTTAAACTTTCATTTACTAATTTTATACTTGTACTGGCCATGTATGGGTTCTCGTTTTCTGCCTCTGAAACTCATATGTTCCCCACAGTGTCTCCTAACCCAGAGGAGACACGATCATTTGTTTCAATCACATACTCTGTCACCCTAGGATCTAGGCAAGTAATAGAAATGAATGGAGCAGGCAGGATAAGCCAAAGAGCACAGTCCTGCCTTTAATTTAAGAAATTCTTTTAACAAAGGACTATTGGAACGTGATATTTGAGAACGAATCTTTGGTAGGAAAGAGGTACCTGTGAGTGACCTGAGGAGTCAAGTAACTGTGTGGAGTCCTGTCAGGATGCTTCCAAAATTAATTAAGGATGGCTATTCACTCAAACCTTGATGGGACTTCAGGAAACAATATCACAATCCTATATTTAAGTATTCTTAAAAATTGGGTCCTGGCTTTTTGTTAGGCAGTAGTTTCTTAGACTTACACCCAAAACACAAGCAAGGAAAGAAAAAAAAAAAGATAAGTGGGGCCTCACCAACATTAAAGTATTTGTACCTCAAAGGACTTTATCATAAAAGTAAAAACCACCTATACTTTGGGAGAAAATATCTGGAAATTACATACCTGATGAAGGTTTAATATCCAGAATCTTTAAAGAAATCTTTCAATTTAACAACAACAAAAAAAAACCCAATTTAAAAATAGACAAAAGACTTGAACAGACATCTCTCCAGAGAAGATACATAAAAGGTCAGAAAGTACGTGAAAAGATGCTGAACATTATTAGCCATCAGGGAAATGCAAATCAAAACCACAGTGAGCTACTATTTCATATTCATTAGTATGGCTGCTATTTTGAAAATGGAAAATAAGTGTTGGAGAGGATGTAGAGAAGTAGGAACTCTCACTCATTGCTGGCGGCATTGTAAAGTGGAGCAGCAACAGTGGAAGACAGATTGGTGGTTCCTCAGTGTCTATGTGGCATTATTCACAACTGCCAAAAAGTTAAAGCAGCCCAAGTGTCCAACTGATGACTGATGTGGTATGTATACAGAATGGAATATTATTTAGCCATCAAAAGGAATGGAGAGCTGATATATGCAAAATATAGATGAATCTTGAAGACATCATGTTGAGTGAAATAAGCCAGATTCAGAAAGACTAATATTCTATGATCTCACTGATTTTAAATAACTAGAATAAGCAACTCAAATGGTCAGCATCTGACATCTAGGTTACCAGTGCATGGGATGGGGATAGGGATGGAAATTTGAAGCTTAAAATGTACAGGGTTCCTATTTGGAATGATGGACGTTCGGGTAATAATAGATAATAGGGATGGTAGCACATTTTGAACACAATTAATAGCACTGAAATATATATCTGAATATAATTAAAAGGGAAAATGTTAGATTGTATATACAGTAACAGAATACAAATATTTTAAAAATCCATGGAACTACACTACACATTGAATCCTAAGCTAAACCGTAGACTTTAATTAATAGTACAATTATAAAAAGGTACTACCATCAACTATAACACATGCCATTGCTCCACAACAATGCCAGGTGCTGGTGGTAGAGCCGTGTATGGGACTCCTGTATTTTATGCATAACTGTTCCATGAACCCACAACTCCTCTAATAAAAAAACAAAATAGAGTCATGAAAATGAGGGAGACACAGGAAAAGGAAAATTGTCCCTGGGAGCTGTGACAGACAGACTCTAAACCGGCCCCTATGACCCCCACCTCCTGGTGTTCCAGCCCTTTTCCAGTGTGCACAGACCCGGGACTTGCTCCTGAGTATGACAAAGGTCACGGGTTATCCATATAGGATTGCAGCTTCCGTCCTGCTCGCTGACTCCCTTGCTGGATTCAGTGAGGTAAACTGCCCTGTGGAGAGGCCCAGGTATCAGACAACTGAGGGCAGCCTCTAGCTGACAGCCTGCAGGTGAGCTTGGCAGCAGAGGCCCATCCCTGCCCCACCTTGGCTGTAGGTTCCTCTTCGACACCCTGGAGCAGGGGACTCAGCCAAGCCCGCACTCCTGTCCTGCAGAATCTGGGAGGTAATAAACATGCACTGTTTTAAGCCCCTGAGGTTGTGGTAATGTGCTATGCACAAGCAGACAACCAATACAGAACGTAATGCAAAAATCTGTCTTTTATAACTAGTAATGACATAAATACCTTTTCAGGCCCAAGATATGTTTCAGTCCCTCCGGCCTAATTTAAGATCTGGTTTTCAATTCTGTAATTCGGTATTTGTAACAAATAGAGAAAAATACTACTAGCAATATTTGTGGAAACATCGCTAAACGAAGTACAGGTTTAGAAGCATATTGTTTTCCTGTCTTTTCTCAAATGTACTCCGATCAGAGAAAGTGATCTATACTAATGTTGACGCGTGAAGTCAGGAATTTACGTCTGAATATTTCAGAGATAACCTTCTGCAGCTAAAAAATTGCATAGAATTGTTTTTCAAAAGTCAAATGAAAATGCATGCATTTGCCACATTTCCCTTAGTCATATATGTGGCCCTAATTAAATCTTTCAGGTGAGAGGGCAGTATAAAAAATATACACTTGAATCAAATTTAGAATGATTTAGAGGGCGCATAAATTCATACACAGACTCATAGTCTGAATGGGTTTTGTTTTTATACTTCAAATATCCCTTTGGCTTAGAACTTTTTTTTTCTTGAATAATTTAAGAAGCTTGTCTCTTTTTTTGGTAATTCTGATGGTCGAGTCTTCTGCCTTGATGGGGAGCATGTTTTTGTCTAACCCATATCCTCCATCAGGAATGAAAATAGCTGCAGTATGACTTCACTTCTTCATTGGTTTCACATTTTCTACCAAATGTGCTCATTATCTGGCATTGTTCTTGTCAGAAGCATCTCTTGTTGGTTTAAGTGAAGGGGTGAAATGTTAAAAATCCATCTGGCATGTCCTTGGATGCTTGGCAAGAACAAATCGGCACATGGAGGCAGTCAACTTGACACTCCGTTTTATTCCCATGACTGGGTGCAGGAGCTGAGCTGACTCCAACACGCGCTGAGGTCCTCAGCAGAGGTGCACAGTTGGCCCCACGTGTGTACACCCTGCACGGCGCCCCCCCCCCACCTTGTCATTCCAGTACATAATTCCTTTTCATTACCTGGCAAAATAATATTTGCATACATGCATGATGCTCTGTAGACTACATAAGATTTTCTCATATGTTCTTGGACATACTGCTGGCAGAAAACTCCTAAGCTAGGTATCGTCCAAGTTTCCAGATGGGAGAATGAAAACTCTGAGGTTTCACCCAAGATTAGTGAGTCAAGACATCCACATCCATATCTTTTGATTCTAAGCTTATCCATCAGGACACAGCTGTATTTCTGTCTCTCTCCTCTAATCTTGAGTGCTTTCATGTTTTGAGTTACCTAACATCACCTACATCCTCCCAATCTCTGGGAATGCTCTGGGCTCCAGAATTACTCTCCTTCTAGATACTCGAAATCAGTGATCTCTTACCAATCTGCTCTCAAGATAAACTAATTTCACCAAACAGTTTTCCCCTTCATGAACAGTTCTCCGTAAGAAATACATTTACATTTTGGATAATGGATCTACTGAGGTTGGATAAATTACTGGGGGGAGTGGCAGAGTGGAAATATCCCCTGACATACAAATTCTCCCCCTGCCTCTGGCAGAGCCCATGAAGCCAGGCAGTTAGGACCTGGACAGAGCCTGAGATTTTTTGCTGAGCATCTGATCAATGGAGATTTACCAAGACACAAACAGGGACGTGCGAAGTGACACATACCTGATGCTTGTAATGATCCTGATATCTTTATGATTGAGTGTATATCAAAGTTAAGCCAAAGAAAGGATGACATTTTATATATGGCTCAAATTATTTGGCTTTGCCATTGGATATATATATATATATTTTAATCTAAAAGAAAAAAACAATTCTTGTGGGTGCGAGTCCCTGAAAATTATCGACTGAGTGAACAGAAATTCATTGAATTGTAAAATCAGATGCCTAAAACAGAGTTTTAAAATGTTAACTCGGTGTCTCATTGGGTTATAAATAAAATGTTCATATCCACAATTCTAGAACGCGTGTGTCTGGAGAGACTTCCGCAGTGGCCCCCCCGGTCTATAACCCATATGGGCAGGAATTAAGGTAGGGAAGTGAGACAGTTGTACATTTTAGCAGGGACAGGAGGAAAAGTTAAGTTATAAAACATGCAAAAATTGGGTCTTTTCCTCACCATAAGAAAATTTATGTTCAAGGTTAAATTAGCTTCTTATAAATTATGCACGACTTCTTATGAAGTTAGCAAAAATGTGACATGAACTACTGTGAGCTTCCTTCTAGTGTAAACTATAGATTTTGAAAATGAATATATTCAGTATTATAAAAAATTTTTAAAAATATAGTCCTTTGATAGTACATTGATTTTTACTAAACGAAGTTTTTCTGCAAGAAGTTTATATTCGTATAACTCCTAAAGTAATATGATAATTAAATCAATGCTTAGTCTTTTACTTTTGAATATTTGTCACAGGGATTTCTAGTCCTACTGTCACCATTGGTCAGTGCTGGTTGCCTGACCTTTAACAATTTGGCAAGACTGATGGTTAGAGACAGAGCTGGTTAGAGCACTTTGCAATTTAGAGCAAGACACAAATCTATGGATCCGACAGCTTTGGCCTTTGCATTTTCTCCCTCTGAAAAATGCTCATTTACACAAAATGTGCATGCAGTTTTATGCTGCTGAGAATCCCTGCTAGAAACCATGTGCTAGACGGTGTCTTCTTATGTCTTTGTAAATTTTTTATCCTATTAGGAAATTTGCAGATGGTGTAACTAGATCTACTCTGGTTTGGAATGGCCCAGGTTGTGGTTGAAATATGTTGCTCATTATTCCTCATACACTGCTTAACAAAATGTAAATTGGTACAATCTTTCTGAAGTGCAATTTGAGACCATGTAACATGGCCCATAAAATGTTTATATCCTTAGCCTCAGTAATTCTATTTATTAAGGAGAAAAATGATATACTTTCATTTTTCAGATATACACATATATAGTCACATATCCACACACACAAGGAAATCTGCCATACCATTTTATGTAATATATAAAACTTAGAAAAAAAACCACGGTGACCAATGGAGGGGAATTAAATAAAGTAACTATGATAAATGTGCTTTATAGAAAGCTATGCGATTGTTAAAAAAAACAAACAAACATGTTCTCAAATATATTTTGAGATTCTAAAAATGCTAAAGATATGGTTTTAGATTTTTCAGACAATAAAAACTGCATATGGATGATTATTCTGTTTTAGTTTTTATATGAACATAAGTAACTAAAATGTTTGTATTTGTTATCACTGGCTGGTAAAATACCAGGTTTCTTTTATTTTCTTTTCTAAACTTCCCATTTCCCCTGCAAGAAACAGTTATTGCTTTTATAATCATTACATTTAAAAGAAAATTAAAACACACCCTGGGTTATACTGAAGAAATAAAACCAGACTATATAATTTAATATTGCTCCCCAAATTGTGTGAAGTATGGAGTTTAAGTAAGAAAGGATTTGTTTTATATGGCTATGAATGCTGTTTATTCTTTTTAATATCTCGGTGCTTTGGGATACATATCTAAGTAAAATATTTAATAATTTTCTATTACAAGGACCAAAACGTTTACAGTCACAGAACATGACATTAGCATGTATCTTTACAGTTTTACTTCCTTTTTTTGTACCTCTATTAAGTATCACATCAGTAAGTACAGAAAGGACAAAAATAAGATTTCATTCTAGAGGGAAAATCCTCCTTCTGAAGGAAAAGGCATTTGCTTTAGTGGATGAATACAATTTGGCAAAGTCCTTTTTGTTCCTGGAAAGGGTTTTATTTATTTTTGAAGAAATAATGTGGCAATTTGGGATCTGAAGACGTTTGTTATTTCAGTTCAGTGGTGAACAATTTGACAAGTACTACAGGGCTATAGTTCTACACACGGGAAATTACACGTTGCTTCAAGGAAAGAACGAGCTCTAGCCATAATTCGATGAAGTAGCAAATGATTTGAAATTACCCCAATTTTTCTTCTGTGCGGATGGAGTACATCTGGGCATTTTCAGGTAAGGGATTGCTGCTTAGCAGAAGCATGCTGCCGTATATGTGTTGAGTCAGAATCCACACTCCTTCCCTCACCACTCTTGATTATTAAGTAAAGTAAGGCTGAAAGCTGCATTTCCCTTTCCATTAGAATAGCTTTCTCAAACTTACCCAAAGAAAATAAATGTTTGGTTAAAAATATTATTTCACAGGGCCCTCCTTTTGAAAATGTTAACCCTGAGACCGAGGAATCTACCCACATGATTCTTAAAATAACTTTGGAAAATGAGGTGCCAAAGCATGCTTAAAACTCAAAATCAGCTTCCATTAAATGATTATCTGCTGATATTGACTATGACTTTTCAATAGTTCCCAACTACTCTTTCCCATGCAAAAACAACAATCAAGGTATACTACGCTCCATTTTCGACATTAATTTTATTTTACCTTTAAATTCAAACATGTTGCTCAGCTTTGTTTTCCCCATACTTTTGCATTTTGTATAATATATTTTGAGGTATAATATTTTATCTTATTCTTTCTTAGAAAACCAACAGTAAAGACTAAGGGAAAATAATTAAGTGACACTTGTTCTAGCCATTAATTCCACAGTGATCCAAGACTACTTTCCATTTCTATCTAGCATTGGCACTAGTATGGCACTGTGCCGGTTTGAAAGGATGCATGTACCCTAGAAAAGCCACGTTTTAATCTTAATCCCATTTTGTAAAGGCAGCCATTTCTTCTAATCCCTGTTCAGTACTGTATGTTTGAATCTGTAATTAGATCATCTCCCTGGAGATGTGACTCAGTCAAGAGTGGCTGTTAAACTGGATTAGTGTCTCCGCCCATTCGGGTTGGTCTTGATTAGTTCATGGAAGTCCTATAAAAGAGGAAACATTTTGGAGAAAGCGAGAGATTCAGAAAGAGTGGAGAATGCTGCAGCACCATGAAGCAGAGAGTCCACAAGCCAACAACCTTTGGAGATGAAGAAGGAAAACACCTCCCTGGGAGCTTCATGAAATTGGGAGCCAGGAGAGAAAGCTAGCAGATGACGCCATGTTCGCCATGTTCCCTTCTAGCTGAGAGAAAAGTCCTGACTGTGTTCACCGTGTGCCTTCTCACTTGAGAGGGAAACTCTGAACTTCATCGGCCTTCTTGAACCAAGATATCTTTTCCTGGATGCCTTTGATTGGACATTTCAATAGACTTGTTTTAATTGGGACATTTTCTCAACCTTAGAAGTGTTAACTAGCAACTCATTAAATTCCCCTTTTAAAAAGCCATTCTGTTCCTGGTATTTTGCATTCTGGCAGCTATCAAACTGGAACAGGCACCAAATACACTAGTTTGTATTTTCTCTCTCACCCACAGGACACTCTCCTTTTCCTCCAGGCCGGATCTTGTCCTTGATAAGATAGCTCACTCTGTTGAACACTTCCTATTGGCTGGAGGATGACACTGCTTGCCCGACACCGGCACAGTAAGTGACAGTGCCAGGGTCCTAGACCAGGCAGTGTCACCCCAGAGCTGTGTTTCTTCTAATATGCCCCTGAGTAGGACAGTGCCTACTACATAGAAAACAAATAAAAAACATCAAGGGTCAAATGCATTACATCTACTTCACTGGCAGATTCTGAAATACAGTGATAGTATTCTATATTTTCTTTGGCTGTCTTTGAAATACCCACATTCACCTTATATTGGTGATAGTTTATTATGTCATCAATGATTTCATATAGATGGTTAACCTATATATAATCTATATATCTACATATAACTATATATTGTTTACTAGTAGCATTTGAAATATTTTAATTTAATGATATCTCAAACTAGTGAACATACATAAAATATATTGATCTAATTTCACAAAGGCGGGCAATTTCTTCTTTATAGTACCAAAACTCACTGGAAAAGACAGTCATTTAATCACTAAAGATGATCCTATCTCCACTAGAGCTTTATATTTTCTAGAAATTTGCATAATTTTGCATAGCTTGTTTAATAATACGGAGAAGAAGCAATGAACAAGGATCAGTGATATAACACTGCTTGAATACCTACTCCATAGTAGGTTCCTTCTGTACTCTGACTTCATCCAGAACAGGTTGTGACTAGCCATGTTTTACACAAAAGGAAACTGAAGTAGGAAGATGTTACTCAATTTTCCCTGTCTTACTATATTGTAAAATCTGATACCAAATCTCATTGGTGCCAACGTGATTTTTGTACACTTTACCAGACTATACCCTGGCAATTATATCACAAAACATGCAACATGGTGTATTATTCAAAATAACTTTTTGGAAAGGGGTGAAGTATCATTTATGTTGCTTCTTTTGATCTTAATGTGTGTAGGTAGATACATATTGTAATATAAAAATGTATATTTTTTACATAAAAATGTTAATGAATACCACCTTGGTACATACATAAATACCATACTTGGCTCTCATAGATAAGAAATCACTGTTTAGTTCAGGTCCTTGATGCTGGGCATGGCCCACTGGTCTTTCTAATATAATCATATATGATTCATATAGAGAATGGTGCAGGGTAGATCGTGAAAACCTCCAAGGCAAAAAATAATTTTAGAACAAAATTTCAGGAGTTTCTTCCAAAATTAAAATAAAATATATATTTTTATTTGTTGCTGTATGCCTTCTTCATCTGAGGTATTTGGGGTAAAAGAAGTTGCTTCACACACTTTCCATGTTGCTGCCCCCTCAAATCTGTAATTGCATAGTAGGAAATAAAATGGTATTTCCACACCCAGGCCCGTGTCTCAGTAGCTTAGGGCAATGCTTATGTATGACTCCCTCTTGAATTTCATATAGTCTCAGCTACCTGGTCCAAGGCTCTGTTGAAGCAATTTTGAAACATATTGGTTTAGTACCAACAGGGTCTGGAAATTCAAGCTGTCATGTCTCTGAGTGAATGGAAACTTTAGTCATTGCATCTGCTATTTACATGGGCATATTCACATACGCACATTACTGTTGCTAGGAAACTCAGAACGAAATTCTGCCACCAGCCAGGAGAGATGCATAAATAAATGTCATCAGATCACTCCAGTTATCACAGCACACTCTTTTCTCTATTGCTCATCTTATTGCAGCTGAATTATACTTCAAAACCCAAGCCTATTTAAATTAGCCCAGCCTGTAGAGTGTCTGCAAATATCTTAAACTAAAATTAAACATACCACAGCTAGTCACCATGGATTCTTCTCTATATAACTGATTTTCTGGTGTATATTCTTGCATCTTTCTTATATCTTAGAAACTACAGTCAGCCTCCATTAGTATATCTACATCCACAGCTATATCTATGTCTTGGTTGACCATATGTCCAAGTCTGTGTTTACATCCACATCTATCTATATCATGATCTATATCATCTCTGTTGATATTTATTTCTATATCATCAATGTCTATGTCTGTACATCACCTACATCCACCCCAAATTTATATATAGCTCTATATCCATTGCGTCTTCTCTTAGCCATACAGCTGAGAAACTTTTTTTTGATGTTTTTTCATTCATTCAACATATCATCATATTACCCAAACAATCAAACTGCTGAGTTTTCAGCAGTTTGGGCAATAGAAAGATGAGTTAGACATGGCTTCTGTACCCAAGATATCTGCAATCTAGAAAGCAAAACCAACCAAGTAAACAATTAAGTGTGAAGACACAAGAAGGGCAAAAGTATTTTAAACATGCCAAGTAGTGGCAATGTCCTACAGGGTCTATCATAGAAGACTACTTAGAATTTATGGCACTTGACACTGGATTTAAAAATAGGTACAGCAAGGGCCTGTGGCATGAAGAAAAGAGCAGTTCACAAGGAAGAAAATACATTAGAAAAGTTCATAATGAAATCAGAGGGGAAGATGGAGTTTGTTATGTGTTAAGTGAAGGTGAAAATGTGAATGAGGTGAACTGTCACGAGACAACATACGTTCAACCATGTGACCATGTGCACCTGTAAGTACAAAATGGGAAGGGAAGGTGCTCCCCTGGAAGATAAATGAGTGTCTTCTAGCTGGAATTATTCCACTGGTTCTGTTAACTATGGGTCTCAAGTTTTATTCAAACTGTGCACATTTCTTTTAAGGTTTGTTCAGATTGGGCCTAAAAAAAAACAACAAAAGTGTCTGAGATAGAATTTCCTAAAACATGCTCCATGAATGATACTGTTACTTGAAAAAAAATAAAATAATATTTTTGTTCTAAAAGTTTTTAAATGCATGCATATGTACAGTAAACATACAAAATACATACAAATAACCATTCTTTATTATATGATAATTTCTATTTAGATAATTTGCCTAACATAATCTGTACTCATTCTTAGAAGACTTTACCTGATACTTCACAAATGATATTTGATGTACACATTCTTGCATATACCAGGAAATATCACATTGTTGAGTCCCTCTATTTGGCCAATGGCATAGTTAAGCGTCTTAAAAGTTGCTATGGACCATAGTGCAAAACATCAATCTTTTTCTGAAATATTTGGACTACTTGAGGTCAGGGATCATTGAGACATCAGAATAGAGCCCTAGGATTCAATTCTTACCTTCTTCTTAAAGTCTTTAGTTCCTGAAGAATGATTTACATTGCTAAAGAGATGGGGAGGATCCATTTACAATTTAAAGAAAAGTAGGTGGCCTGAGCAAGTGGTAGATAAGACATTAATGAAGAATGAAAGTGTTGCTAGTGGCCCCACCCCAGTTCCTTTACAGCCTCCCCTCTCTCATTACATGACCACACCTAGTTGGCCTTGGCTTTCTTTCTCTTCTCTCTCACACCTATCCTTCATTTTTCTTAGACAATCCTCCTTGTTGAAAGACTATTCAGTTGATTTTAATATGCTCATAACTGTCCAGGTGTAGTAAGTTAACTCTCCAAGAGACTAGGCCTGTTCTTCAGGAGGGGTTCACTAGAGATCAGATGCATTGAATATAGAAGGGTAATGCTGAGGAAGGGATGTATACTCTGACAGATGAGAGAAATCTTCAATAGTTTAGAATCACATCAACTATCCTGACACCTGCAGAGACACCCACCTGGACCTGTGGTTATTTTTAGCCCTCACTACCGTGTCACAATGAGAACATTCTCATTTTTAGAGGACGCTCATTATACTGAGAAACTACTACCTGAGTGGAGTCTTTCTAGAACAAAAGAGCGTACACTCTGTCGACTGCAAATCTCCTGTCAGGCTTTCATTACAAGCTAAATCATGTGGGGTCTAACCACAGTTTAGGGTAATTACATCTTTAAATTGAGGTGTAATCTTTTTTCCAGTAAGAAGAAATGAGAAGGAATACACAGTCCTCGGTTCCCTTTTTTTTCTATTGTATCAGTGAAAGCAACCTGTTTGGTTAGTATAACAAAAGTCAGAGAAGCTTTGCTTTAAACTGGATGATTTTCTTCTATGCTTACAGGAAATTGGCAATAGGTCTCGTCTTCCCCCACCCTCTTTGTGTTATTTTATTTTTCTTTTATTTTCCCTCCCTCTCCTTCCTTCCTTCCTTTCTCCTTTTTCCACTCTTGCCTTCCTTCCTTTTTCCCCTCTTTCTTCATTTTTGGAGCTTTATTACCTTTCTTATCACCAGAGATGCATGACTATACAGCTTTAGAAAACTAAAAATAATAAGATAGTGTATTCCTTTTCTTTCTCTTTTCTGACAAGTTACTTTGTATTAAATTCATATTTCCTGAATATTCATTATGTTTTTATAATGCAGACAGCATGCTAAATAAAATGTACACACCCAAACTAATCCCTTTTGACTGTTTTGGGGACACTGGCCTTGTTAATATATCATGAATATCAAATCCTCAAGGTTGATAATTGAGTATTTTTGTTTTTCTTTTAGTATATAGGAATTTACCAGGGAAGGAATGGGAGAAAATCCTTTATATTTTCTGCTGTAGCCTACTCTTTATTCTGAGAGAGCTTTCAAGGATACTGTTGGGTTAAATTATAATCTTACCCGGTAATACAAATTTCTCAGGATTTTAGATCTAAAAGAGGTATTAACAATCATTATTGCTCTCAGTTTTATATAAGTAAAATGAACCCCATAAACTTTTGAGCATGTGCAGTGTTGCATATACACTTACTAACATAGGCAGGTCCCAAACCCCAGTCTGTTCCAGGACTCTTCTTCTCACCCTGATGATACTATCCTCCTTAGGAACTGGTGTGATGATGGAAATTGTTCCACTGAAGACTGAACACATATATTATGCATATGCATAGTGTCTGTGTCTTTCCGGAGCTTTCAAAAAATGCAGCTATTTCCTTAGCATAAACAAATTGTCCAGGATGGTCACTAATGTATCTGATGATGACAGCATTCCAGAGGTGGTGGAGAGCACAAATATGCTCTTAAAGAAAATTACATTTTAAATGTCAGAGTGATTATTATCTTTCCTGTATATATGGATGCATATGCTTAAAATTGAATGCATACATTTAGTTCTAAATTATTTCCTTCTTCTGATTTCCTCTGAGTCAAATTAAACTCTGAATAATCTTTAACTCTCTCCTGCTCGCCCTCCTTCCCACAAACCAGTATGATTGTTTACTGTATATTTAGACTTAAGCAATATGGCTCACCTTAATCCCTTATTTTTTATTTCCATAGCTACCTCCATAGTTCAGGCCTTCAGTATTTTTCCATCACTTCTCTTCTGGAAAGAAATTCCTAACTCCCAGCCATGTGTGGACTAGCTCACGTTAGTCTTCATGACTGGGCTGAAGGTGATACGTCAGCTATTTCTACAAATTTTTTATGTTCTGCCTTAAGGGAAAGAGCAAGGGATTTCTGTATAAGATGAAAGAAATAATATTAAAAAGTAGAACAGAATATTATGAATAATGTGAATAGAATCAAGTCAATATGAAGTACAGGAAGTAGAAATATGACACTGAGGAAATATAATGGAAATAAAGGAAAAAAATATGAATCAAGGACCATATTCAATGTTTCTTTCTTAGAGATTTAATGTATCTAGGGCTGAGTCCTCTGAAGGTGCATCCTACATATGTAGGAAAATTAGCTAGATACTTTGCACAGAGAAGACAGGGAGACTTAACTAACAAGGTAAGAACAGGATATGTCATGATATAGATGACTCCTTGCCCACACATTCATTTGGCAAAAGTTTGAGCTTCCTAGGCCATCTGGGAAAAGCTGTAAGTCTTGCTGTGAGGTAGCACGTAGGATGTGGAAGAATCCACTGCGTCTTACCAAGCCTGCTACCTAGTATGCACTACTTATATTCTGGGATAAACAGAAAAGGTCTGTTTAGGAAATCAAATAATTAGGAGAACAAGTCATTTTCACCTGGCTTTGACCTGAAATTTGGGGACTTCAACAAAAAAATCTCAACACTGGCTTTAAGGATGGAGTGGCAGAGACTGATCATGATGATCAAAATTCATTTGCTCTTCTTCTGGAATACAGAACTAGACTACATTTCTTTCTCCCAGGCAACTGGATCTTGCCAATTGAATGGGAGCAGTATCATCGTCTGCCACCAGACCTACCCAGCAACCTTCCCTACACATGCTTGACCATCCACTTTCCCCTGTTGCTGGCTGGAGGCTGACATCCAGGGCAACATTTGACATCATCGTAGAAGAAGCAGAGCATCTGTTAGTTTGGGACAGTGACTGCCTGGAGGTACTAAGCACATACCCCAACTCCACCCACTTCAACTCCCTAGGGTAGTTTTATTTGAGTGAAAACTAAATACTTAGTGTGTTTAAACCATTATTCACTAATTGCCAAATCAGCTAGTATGAGTTATCACTAAGAGAGAGGGTATGTGGAAGTAATATAATTTCCTCATTTATTGCTTTAAATTATTTTAAAAAATCTTTTATTTTGGCTAGTCAAAGAATATAATTTGGAAGGCAAGGACTAGGGATGCATTTTGCCTAAAGAATGTTTGTTATGAATAGAAGGGAGTTAGAGTAGAGAGTAAAAGAGAACTTTCTAGGAAATGGAAAACTGTTCTTATAATAATTATAAGGACAAATATAGAATGAGAAAAACAATGATAAATAATTGATAGAAGAAATAATAAAGCATATATTTAGTATATTCCTCATTTAAGCAATTTATACACCAAGATATAGTTAATATGTTGATGTGGGTTTTTACATAGGAAGGTAAATAAAACATTATGATTGTATTGTAGAAGGATGGAATTTGGCAGAAATGAATGGATCACTGGGTTCATCTGTAAAATGTTATCTATTGTGAAGCTTTCTCCTTGTTGATCTTGCTTTGGAGAAAAGAATCACTTATACACATTCATGAATAAAGGCAGTTTTGGCAAGAATACAGAACTGCTGAATTAAAAAGCCCACAAATCTCTATATTTAACATAATAAAAGTTTATTTCTTGCTCCCCTATGTGCCAGTGTAGAAGCTCTAGCTCTGATACCTCTCCTCCAAACAGTGACTCAAGAAAGAACGAGGAAGATTTCTGCTAATGCGCTCCCATACGTGCCTGACAAGAAAGACACCAGGGAGAAAGCTACCTATCATCACAGCTTTATCTAGCAAGGTGATGAATATGGTGCCAACCCAGATATGTAGCCTAGATTAAAGGGCAGATTTAAAATTGACAGGAAAAATATAGATTTTTCTACTGTTTGAGCATGTTAAAGAAAATAAAGCTTATATAATTGAGACGCTATTAAGGATGAAATTCCACCTCTAAAAATGCAAATAAAAAGAAAATTAATCCATGCGGGAGACCCGGGTTCGATTCCCGGACCATGCACCCCCCCCCCCAAAAAAAAAAATGAAAATTAAGTCATCTAAAAGAAAATTAATGCAAAAGGCACCTCTTTTAACAGCTTAGATATAAAACAATATATTTTAAAAGAATGAGATAAAAAATTCCTTTTAGAAATTGTGAGGACTCAGGGACCAGCCCTGCCCCTCCTCTGTTATGAGAACAAGTCAGTGCACACAGACGCCTACATGACCTGGGCAGAAATTAAAGGTCACAGACCCCCTGGGGTGGGGGGAAAGAATGTCATTAAATTAATCAAATCTTTTGAGACCCTGCTGCTGAAACCCTGTTGTCACACCCTGTGAACCTAAACCTTTATAAGCCACTCTCGTGGCATTCCCCTCCCTCTTTTTTGCTCAGAACACTGATTTCCGTTCCTCGACCGGCCACCATCAAGGAGAATTTCTCCTGTTCGTAAGTCCTTAACTAAATTCATGTCAGGCATGTTCTTTGGTCTTGGGGCTAAGTTGGATTGGAACATTTGGCAAGCCAGCCAGGAGCCCAAAGAGCTGCTGGCAGTAAAAGGAGTGAATACTTGGAAGGGAGACTCCCTGGGAGGGAATCCCAGGATGGCCTGCAACATGTATGTGGGGAGGGTTGGCCACTCTCCTAGATGAATGGGGACCACTGAAGGAGTACGAGGATACCCAGGATTGCCTTGCAATTGTTAGTACACCTGCAGCAGGCCACAGGACATTTACTATTCCATAAGAGAAAGGAGAGCTGTCAGGCTGCTGCAGCCATCACATGACCCATGTTAGGAGCTGTGTAAGCTGCCATGGAAGAGGCTCTGGCCACTAAAGCTGTTATTTGCTGCCCAAAAGAATAGCTTAAGTTAGAAAGCGTCTTGTACACAGTCCAAGCAGATTGAAGGATACATTGAATGAGAGGCGATGCTGTGTAGATGAGAGTGTAGAAATACTGGCATGCCGGTATGCAAGAGTAAGAGGCCATAGACTGCCCAAGGGGCAAGTAAGGCATATTCTGACTTCCCTTGACTGGGACCCTAAAATATGGAATCCTGTTGATTTCTCTTCAGATGATGATGAGCTCCAGACTGACTGGGATATTGAAAATGAGGAAAGGAAGCTTCTTCATCCTCCAGGCCAACAAAAAGTTAAGTCAGAACTTATTCAGTACTCTCACTCCCCAGCAAGGAAGAGTGACAGTGAGGGAGCCACTGCTGTGCGGCTGCCCCAGCACCCCGTCCTGACCAAAAGATCTTAGTTACCATGAGGGCCTATACACCACTGAGTTATGTGCAATTAGGAATCAATGTAGACAAAAGCCTAAAGAAGTCCTGCCAAATTGGCAACTACGTCTGTGACACAGGTGTAGAGGGAGTGTTACTTTCAGGAAAAGAAATAAGTAAATTAGCATCAAGTACTATCACCCCTCCCTCCACAAAGTACATATATCTCTGGCTGCCAGACCAGAATCCAATTTGCTGCTAAATTGGCTTATAACTCAATGTAGAGAAACTTGACCCAACATGGGAGGCGTACCACATGCTGCTCCCCACTGGAATATGCTAGGTGAATTATAAGGATTATAAGAATTACTGAGGGAACTAGGAATGAAGCATGCCATTTATACTGTTAATTTTGTTGGACAAGGTAATGTAACCTTCACAACAGGCATAAAGGACACCATCCTGCATAGTGCCCCCAATCAATGGGACTCTTCTATTCATTCCTAGCCCAGTTGTTGGGCAACTTACTTCTAAGGCCACCCACATTGTGGTCAATTTAGGAGAGTCAGAATGCTTAAGGTGCAAAGGGGCCACAGTAAGAGCTACAGGTCATACCCCAAAGGGATATGACACAGTCCAAGCCATGCATCAAGCAGGCAGATGTGGGCTGACCTAATTAGCCATCAGCACTAAAACTGAAGATAGTGATTGGCAGCCAAATACAGTACTTGTCAGGCTCTGGAATAAATTACCCAAAGAACAAAGATATACTAAACATGGTCCAGATCAGGGGACAGGGAGAGTAACTAGGGCTGAAAGACCTGGCCCTTAAGTCTACAGGGCCCTCCATACCTCCTGCTAAGGGCTTTCCCCTCACATAGGGGACTGGCCAAGATCCCCAAATAGGAGCTATACATGGGGGCATTGGGGATCAGAGGCTACATACTGAGTTACTCTTTTGGTACCCTAACAATGAACCTAAAGTTTTGGCACTTGTGGACACTGGAGCAGAATGCACCTTACTATATGGAAAAGGGCCCTGACCCAATAAGCTACATTAGCCATTGCTGGGTATGGGGGCTTTAAAGCATTAAAGCAAAACAATAACAACTACTAATGCTAATTAGCCATTACTACCTCAAAAGTCAAGAATATATATTGAGCAAAATATCACTTTGCAAACTACTGTATGTGAGTTCCATCTCTGGTGCTGGGTGGTCAAAACCATCTAAAGAGGTTATGCTAGGTGGTCACCAGTAAAGGTGCCCTCCCCCAGATGTATGGTGGCATTGTGTCAATGTAAGTTACCAGGGGGCCATCAAGAAATTACTGCCACTCTTAAGGAACTGGAAAGAGTAGGCATTATAATCTCTACTCACAGCCTATTTAATAGCCCAGTTTGGCCAATGAAGATGCCTAATGGTGCCTGGTCGATGATTATCGATTATAGAGAACATAGCAAAGTAATTCCTCCTTCGTTTGAAGCTGTGCCAAACATAGCTACTTTGTTATAGGACATAAGTACTCAATTAGGCCAATTTCATTTTGTGTTGCCCCTTGCTAATGCCTTTTTTTAGTATTTAGCATTCACTTTCATATGGCAAGGACAGTAGGGAGCATTTACTGTGCTACCACAAGGATATCTTCATGGTCCCACTACCTACCATGGTTTGGTAGCCCAAGATTTAAAAATACGGAAACCTCCAACAGAGATCACTCTTTTTCATTATATCGATGATGTTATGTCAAACAGTAACTCTCTTGCAGAACTGGAAACCGCTGCTAAGACTGTAGTGGCCCATCTTGAGAGCAGCTTTTGAAAAGGCCAAATGGGCTATCACACAGGTTCGGGCTTTATGGGGAGGTGGACCCAGATGTGACTTGCAAATTAGACATGGCCAGTACTGATATTAGTTTGTGACAAAGGCAACAGGCAAAGCAAGTTCTCATTGGCTTTTAGTTTCAGATCTGGAAAAGATCTGAAATACAAGATAGCCCCTAAGAAAAACAAGTGTGTGCTGCCTATAATGCCTTACTGCAAATTGAAGGACTAACTCAGAAATGACCTGTGAAATTAAGAACAGCCATCACTATACAAGGATGGATATGGGACACTGAAACTGGGCCTCACTCTGACATTGCACAACTGAGGACACTAACGAAATGGAAAGCTTATCTGCCACAGTGCAGCATTTTAAACAACAGCCCTTTAAGCACAGAAATGCATGATAACTTAGGACAAAGTTTCCTATGTGGAAGGACAATACTTGCCCCTCCCCACTGATCCTCCTGGGGTGGCTGTTTCTGTGCCCACTGTTGATGGATGTGGCAGTATACCTGAGTATGCCTAGTATACTAATGGACCAGCACATGGGCAGCTTGCCACCTGGGTGGCAGTAGCCATGCAATGTAGTACGGACACTCTGTGGTAGGAACTGGGACTATGTAAAGCAGCCAAGGGGCAGAATTAAGGGCTGTATGAATGGTCATGGTCCACAAATCAGGAAATGAATTAACCACCTATACTGACAATTGGGCAGTGTACTGGGGCCTGACAGTAGGATGGCCACATGGAAGCAAGAGCAATGGACTGTTTTCAGCTGCCCCTTATGGAGAAAAGAAATGTGGGAAGACATCTGGACTGTCAGAAGGGAAAGGTAACCATATTTCATGTCTCTGCCATAACACTGATTCTTTACCTGGCAATATTGAAGCAGATATTTTAGTTAGAATTCATAGCTTAAAGGCAACATAGCACGAGGCTGCTGAGTAACTATAGGAAAGCAGGACGCTGAGGGTACCAAACTCTGTGGAGTCATAGCAATCACCAGAAAACAGCCCAAGAATGTCGTGGATACCTGCCCCTCCTGTTTACTGTTACACCCCAGGATGCTTCTTCATCAGCTCGGTCACATCAGCCCCAACAAGATTCCAGTCACCAGGTGACAGGTACATTACATTGGGCCACTTCCTTATCTGAAGGTGCAAAATATGCCTTCAGCCACTAATATGGCCACTGGACTGTTGCTGGCCTTCCCAGTAGGGAAAGCTAACCAAAGAGCTATGATACGTAGCTTAGAAAAGCTAAATGCATATTTCAGGGCCCCCACACATGTGGACAGTGAGTGATAGGGAGACCCCCTTTATCAGACAACTAACCCAAGTCTGGGCTACTGAACATGAGGTCTTATGGACATTTCATTTGCCTTACGACCTCACAGCAGTGGGGTTAAATGAAAGGGTGAATGGGATTTTAAGGGAGCAGTTAAAAGATAACAAGCAATCTCTGCAGCAGTGGAGTCACCAATTATATCCAGTCCTCAGTAGCCTCGGTTCATGACTGAAGCATCTGCTCCCACTCCTGTTGTACTGGTAATTGTGAGAGTTGGGAATCCTAAGCTCATGAGGTATCAGGTCACTCCAAATTTAAGTATTAGACCACAGTTTATACACAAAATGCAAAAAGTTGTATATGTAACCAACCCCGGACCCCTCATAACTCAAGGCACAGCATGTATGACTCTATGATACAGTTTTATTATGCTCAGGCTAACTATAGATTTGACTCCAGAAAGTTACCTACAATTGCAGAAGAAAAAGGGAAAATGTGTGGTATCTAAAATCCTCCCACAGCACCCATCTCCAGGGTCTATTAATGTCTATTAATAGAAATTTAGCTTGTAGTCTATTAGATCAACAAGATTTGCCATAGTTCTCCACAAGTATCTTTACTTTTTCCCTTAGTGTCATAGAAAACACCTTTCTGCAACAGGCTTCTGCAGGAACCTATGTGCACAAGAAATCTTGATGCTGAGTGTGCACTGAACTGTCATTGTCAGGTACCACCAGCAGCCCTGGACTGTGAATTGGACTGTGGAATACCCTGCTGGCCTGGCAGAATTCAGCACATCAGAACATCTGGAAAAGAACCTTATTTAAGACTGAAATCACAGGTAGTCATTACTTTGTGGGGTTATTCCTGTGGGGGGATCCCTAGTGTTCTGTTGTCTCTTATTCTGCTGTTGTGGATGTGGATGTAATGTCTGTCCAATGGTCAATGTAGACTGCTGTGTGCTGATGGATTGTGGAGACCCAGGGCCCAGCCCTGCCCCTCTCCATGATGAGAACAAGTCACTGTACACAGCCGCCTACATGACCCGGACAAACATTAAAGGTCAGCAGACCCCCTTGGGGGAAAGGACGTCATTAAAACTCTCCTCCCCAAAGAACTCTTTCAAGACCCTGCTGAGACTCCATTGTCCCACCCTGTGGACCTAAACCTCTATCAGCACACTCCTGTGGCACACCTCTCTTTTTTACATAGAACACTGATTTCCACTCCCCAACCAGTCAACATCGGGAAGAATCTTCTGTGTAAGTGCCTAATTAAACTCATGGGTAGCTCTGTGTCAGGTGTGTTCTTTGATCTTGGGGCTAAGTTGGGTTGGAACAAAAATGAATAAGCATCTAAGACACCATCAAAGAGCCTGAAGCTGAAAATGAGTTGAGCAACAAGGATTTACTCTAAGGTTTCCCTGGGGCTGGAAGAAGAGAAGTGAAATTATAGGAAGGTCAATTTTGTGGTGACTGGTTGGCAAAGAAGGGGTTAAAGGCCTAGAATCCGTTCCTTCTTTCTTCCTAGGAAACCTCACACAGAGGGGTGACATCAGTCAAATATTCTTGAAGTTATTCTAGTAAACGGTCCATCTAATATACTCACAAATGGTACTTAACAGTAGAAAGATAACAGGGAGTCTCTATATATGAAATTCTTTTATCAGGATACACCAGGTCTATTTACATTATTTACTGTAAATAACCCTGGGACTTATGGATTTATAGTCATGGCTGGCTGGGATATAAACCATGTAATTAATATGAGAGAAGGGAGAGATGTTTCTTAGCATCTTGGTAATCACCAAGCATACATTGCCCAGACAACCTCACGAGACTGAATCTAAAACCAGAATGCACCCTGAAGCAAAAGATAAAGGACAATACTTGGCAGCTGTATCTGGCAGTTTCTGATGTCTCTAAGAGAAGAATACTTTGTGTCCTGTGATTGCTTGTATCTTTTAACTCATTAGTAAAATGAATGAAAATTTTGTTAGTGGGAAAGGTCTATGATTCGTGTGGGTCTGATGTGGCAATTCAACCTTTTGTGCCATCACGGTAGTATAACAGGAATATGTTAAAGTTAGACCATGGAATTATAAAATTTATAATATGCTTCCCTCTTCTTCATGGAGAGAAAATGGATAAAAAGTGGATAAAATGGGGACCTTTATATCTAAGTTTAATGGCAAAATCTCAAGAAAGAATATAGCTGGTATAAATGAATTACAATATTTTTGTCTGGGTAAGTGCATTTGGCTACAAGCATCATGGTTTAAATAGACAGGGTTTGCTTCACCACCCTTGAGCAGAAATCAGCAAGTAGACAGTTCAAATGTTCCTCAGAATTCTCAAGGACGCAACTAATGACCCAACTTCTCAATATTTCAACTCCCCCCTTCCTTAGCAGGTGGCTTTCAACCTCAAGGTCACAGCACAGCTCCTCTGTCTCAGCATCACTTGTGCTTGCTTTCCATGCAGGAAGAAGAGCAAGAGGGGAAGAAGAAGGTGTGATAAGGAAAAAAGTAATATAAGAATTGCTAGCAGATTTTCACTTTTGCTTCACTGATTAGAACTTTGTATCATGACCAACTCTAGATGAAACTTGTCTGAGAAGTTAATTAGTTTTAGCTATGCATATTGCCACATCAAGTAATTATGGATCAGTTAGTAAGGAAAATGGGGCGGACAGAAATTGGGAAAGCAATTGGCAAGGTTTACCATATCAAAATACAAAAAAGCATTTCTGGAAGAGATCATGAAATCTCAGCGGATAAAATTGTGTTATTATCACAAGTAGGGTATTCAAAGTAATTAAACATGGAATGCAGATCAGATAAATGTGGATGTTTCTGAGGGTTTTTGGATTTACAAGTTTGGATTATCTGATCACTAATGCATCTTTCCAACTGTGAGATTTGAAAGTCTATTATTTTCCTTTTGTGCATCTCCCTATCAAATTTGTTTTACTTCAATCTGAAATGCAAGCAGCTTTCTTCACATCTCAAGCTAATTCTTTTAATATTCAAAAATACTGAATGAAAGTAATTTGATATAATATTCAAAAATACTCAATGACTTCTCATTGGCTTTCAGACATACTGAATCAGAATCTATGGGGGATGTAATATGTGAATTTGAAGATTTTTAAAAGCTGTCTTTGATTAGAACAGGCAGCTAGGATTAGGGATTCTGGTCTATCTTACTATATTATATCAGTCTTTAAAATCCTGTTTCTTTTCTCCTAGTTTTTACCTCAACTCTCCAATCCATTAAATTACTCAATATTCTTCACATCTGGCTCTTACTTTCTTGCCTCTGTAACTTTGTCTTTTCTGTTTTTCAGAATGAATGTCCTCCAACAACTAACCAGTTTCAATTCCATTTATTATTTCTGAATCTCTTGGTGGTCACCTCATCTAGGAAGCTTCCTTATTTCTTCCTATAGTTCTCCTTATTTGGACACAAAGAATATTTTTTGTAGGTACAGGTCTCTTTTAGTATTATAGTTTTTAGTCAACTTTTGAAATATCTGAAACTGATCATCCTTTTGCCTTGCTGGATATTTTAGAAAATAACTCTCATACTGAACATAATATAAATTCAGTGAATATTTGCTAACTCTTTTTTTGTTTCTTGACTATTTGCTAACTTTTTAAAAGAGTATGAAAGATAGAGAAGAAAAGAAAATAGAACTTTAAAGGCTATTTCAAAAATAGGTTATATTCTAAATTAAGCTATGCCTATTACTCATAGCTATAACACACCATCCATTGAGATGAATCTATGGGATATATTCTATAGCAAAATATATATGTTCATATTTTCTAATGGGAAAAAACATATCACTAAATTTTATGGATAAATGAAAATCTCTCTTTGTGAACTTGGAGGCAGTTCCCATGTATCTATCTCTGTTTCTCTCTCCCTCAAGTCTCTGTCTCTACACACTCACACACACACACACTCACACAAAATGTTAGAGTATAATGTATAATTTCATTGCACTGTATTATATATTAAGTAATGTATAATATTTTTGTATGATACATATTGTAAGTTTCTAATAACTTATTATTTTCTGTTTATTTTAGCATACTCATCAGAGAAATGTAAGTGGAAGAGCTCAAAGCCAAAAAGAACATTCACAATTGTGATGATTGTAATGGAGGGTAAAGGGAGCTTGGAAATTAAATTTATTGTCAGCTTTCACATTTTTTTTCCTTTCACATTTTTTCTGTGTCTGGGATCTGAGATAACTATAAATTAAGGAATCTGAAATGACACTAAGCTTGCTGATTAACTACTAGGATATAAAGTAATCAGTATGCAAAATCAACTGGACTGAATGAAATATATTTTCAACCTGCAAGGGTATTGTTTTGTTGTATAATCCTAGAAAAATGAAAATGTGCAATATAAAAAGGATTTCTACTTTTTATAATTAATGAAAACTTTGGGTATCCATTAGAAAAATGAAATGAACAGAACCCTTATGAGTGAATTGAACTAGAAATCGAGAGCCTCTCCACCTGGCCCTTAAAAATGAAAGCTGAGGACAAATGTGAAATTGCATGCTATATCAATGCTATCGTCAGGTTCTTTCTCTTAAAGTTTTCAACAAAGATACTGGAAGAAATCTGAGACAGTGTTTCATGCCCTCCCTACCACCTGACACACACATCTGATCAAAACGGAGGAAATAAAGGCAAGGCATCCAGGAAACAGGGAGCTTTTTGATGGACCCTTACATTCTAGGTACATAATTTGCTTTTTTTAACTGAGCCTGTAGGAATTTGGTGGAATGGAAGCCTCATAAGGGGCACTGTATTGAGGAGAAGAGGCAGGGGAGAAGAAACTTACCAAATTCTCTATTTATACATTGATTATCTCTCAGATTAGCAGATGTGACCCCCTAATTCTGGAACTGAATAGCTTTCACTTTGATGCCCTTAAATAAATTCTCAGTAGGGATTCACAGGAATTTATCTGGCATTCACAATACGAACATTCTTTTTAAATCCTCATTAGCTTATACAATGTAAATCCTTTGGCATAGTATAAAGAGGTCCACTGCCCTTACACCTTCTCCCATACCCTCTCCAAAAGCTGTTTCCTCCACAATATTTTCCCATACCCTTACTGCTGTTCCCTCCCCACCTTCACATAGAGCCTGCTGCCTAAATGTGCTCCCTTACCACATTCCAGCATGCTTTGCCGCACTTCAGGCATTACTTTCTCAAGGAAGCTTTTTTTGACCCCTAGGTCTACATTAGTGGTTTCTTTTCTGTATCCCCATAATACCAAATTTTAAGTAACATTTTTATTTAAGTAAAGCATATGTGTAGAAAAAGGCACAAATGATTAAATGCACAGCTTAATAACCTTACCCATATAACAAGCACTAAGGATGAAAAGAATATTGCCAGAAATGCCGAAGTCCCCCCATGCTATTTTCTATCACAGTTGCCCCCAAATGTAACCATTATCCTCACTTTTAAGCACCAGAGGTTAGTTCCATCTGTTTTTGAATAATATGGCATGTACTCTTTTGTGAATTGAGCAAAAGTTACTTTTTAAGCAAGTCTTATAATACACTAGTTAAGTGATGAATATATGGTAAATGAAAAACTACATTCAATTTTTTCTCCCCAAAGACAGCATATTTTTTTCTACTTGAATAAATTAGTTTATTTGGCATATGGCAAAATGTTTTAATATGTAGCAATAGGAAAGCTCACATTTATTTACAGTTCTTCCCGGAATGTTTTCCCTACATTATTTATGCTACATTCTTTAATGTTCCGTCAAAGTATTTCACATAACAGACACTGGGTTTCAGTTCACTCAATTGGACATTTTCATGAAGTTGATTATGGTTTGTAAGAGAAAGGTACAATAATGACAAAGAAATTATCTAGTAGCTCTAAATGTGTTGACTTAAATGGCATTTGAAATAGTGCATCAAAGGACAAAGTTAATGCCATCTTCCTTATAAACACAGAAAGATATTTATATATGAGGCATGAGTTATGTATGCAGCAGGTTACAGAAAGACTGTCAAAAACTGTGATGAATGAGATTTTGCCTTCATGGCAAGCTAGTGAGTTAGCCTGCCATAGTTTCATGGATGATGGCAGAAGAGATTCTCAGTCAGAGACAAAGGACTTTATTACTCATGGCAATAACAATAGTCAGGGTACCAGCATTTTCTTACTGTGGTTCCTTGAGCTCCAATTACCATTGATGTTATCCAAGTCTTTCATAATGGACAGTCAGCCTGCCTGCCCTTTAATCTGATGGCAGACACTACATACTGCTCCCGTTATTCTGCTGTACCAACATTCCAAGAAAGATAGTCTGGACCAAAGACCTTCAGTGCCTCTGCTCACAAGACACACAGAAATGCAAGAGACTGATGGAGAATTGTCTCCCCAAAATATTAACCCATAGTGTGTGCATTCCTTTGGATTTTTGTGAATTTTAGTCTGAGGACATCACTCTGCCAGCTGCTCTGATTAACAGAGGCTGGGGCCAGATCATTAATATCTCATACAAAACTTAATTACGACTATTAACAACGGAACTCGAGGCAATGGGATGAGGCCAATATGGAATGCTGACCTCAGCTATCCTTTCAGAGTCCCGGACACAGCCACCTGAGCACATCTCATGAACCACTAGGGTCTACCTTAGAAAGCCAAATGACTTTCTCAAGTTTCTGTATAGACCTTTTCACATCTGTAATTAATCCAGTTACAGCAAGATGTATTGGTGATTGTGTGACTCCTCCTCGGCCCATAAGGACCAGGCGTAGGGCAATTCTATCATGCGTAAATCAACCCTGGCCAGTGAAATGAGGCACCTTGTTTGCCTTCCAGAGCCAGGGTGGGGTCATTGATCACTGCACCTAAAGTCAGGGACAACTTTTACATTTTTTATAATTGATGGAAGATTATTAAAGTAGTACTATTAAGTATTTTTGATGGTTTGTGGAAGGGTATTTTATCCCGTTCCCAACTTTTTTTTTTTTCATGCACATCTTTATCATTCATTTACCTACACACTGGATAAAGAGATGTCAATCCCACGATTTTATAATCACATAGCCACAAGGTGAAAGCTATGTAGTAATATAATGATTATCAAAAATCAGGACTACAATCTCAGGTATTTTCTTCTGGATATTCTAAATCACTAGAAACTAAAAAGAAATATCCATATAATGAGTCAGTGGTCATAATCATTTGATAAGCCCTAATATCTCAGTTATACCTCCTCCCTGTCATTTGAATCATTCTCTTAATCTTCATGAATCTCTGGACAATGACATTCTAACCTCTTTGTGCTGAAAAGAGGTGCCAACCTTATGGAGCAGAGGAAAGAAACTGGTTGATATTCCTGAAGAGGCTTTGTACCTCTGGGTTTCAGGGCTTATCTGGCATAGGAACCACTTAAGTTTCTGCAAAAATAAACTTAATAGGTAAAACTCTTTCAGAGTCTTAAACAGAGCCCAGGGTATTCATTAGGGCTTTCAGGAATATTGTTGGTTGGGGTTTGGCAATTTGTGGCAATTTGTGGCAATTTCTAATATCTAGCTGAAGCTTGCATAAGAGTAACTTCCAGAGTAACCTCTCAACTCGATTTGAAATTTCTTAGCCACTGAAATTTTATTTTGTTTCAATGCTTTCCCCCTTTTGGTCAAGAAGGCATTCTCAACCCCATGATGCCAGGGCCATACTCATCCCTGGGAGTCATGTCCCACATTGCTAGGGAGTCTTACACCCCTTGGAGTCATGTCACAATTATGAGGGATGGTAGTGAATTTATTTGCAGAATTTGGCTTAGAGAGAGAGCAAAACATCTGAGCAACTTTCGTTGCTCAGTTCTTTTCAGGAAAAAAAAAATTGGTATATGAAAAATTGTTCACACTCTTCTCTCATTTGGTCATTTCAGAGGTAAAACCATTATACAAGCTGACAAGTGTCACTTTAAAAAGCAAAATCACTATTTTCAGTCCCTGAGTTTTATGTTTATATATGTGTAAATAAAATCCTCTGGGTAAATTATTTCATTATTCATTGAGAATTGGGGCCCCTAGAAAAATGAAATCTTCTTTAATAATCTCTATATATCCACATACTAGGATACAGATGATTGTCTTAAACATAAAAGTGGTGAGAGGTATATTTAGAATATTGAGCTGTTTATGCTATAAAACATCACAAACTGAGTTTACAATCTTTCTGTAAACTTGTGGACTTTCTGTAAACTAGTCTTGTGGACTAGGGATTTGGTCATATAATGGAAATAGTTCCTAGTCCTTCTTCATCAATTGAAAAGGAAAACTGATCTAAAATATACTTATTAACTCAGACATTTTATCGTCATTTCATTTTTTGTGATATATTTCAGGTTGACAGACCTGAGTTTATGTTGGTATAAAGATATATTTCTTTAAAACATGTATTATGTTTTTCTGAGGCTCCAATAAAATGAAACTCTAAAACATATTGGACATTTCCATGGCAATTTTAAGTCATAAATTTAGATTTCCATTATTGTTTATTTTTACCCTATTCCTTGCCTTTTCTTTGACAGGTCAACATGTCTTTATTCAGTGTATTAAATACATGAATTGACTCTGTCTATGAAAGTGTAATTATTTGGAAATGAAAATTAAATTTAAAACAGAAGTGCTAAAAGCCTATAATGGTTAACCTTATAATTAATGGCACTTTCTTATATTTTTGGAGAAAAATATCTTTTCCATTTTATTTAAATATTCTTTTCTTGTTTATGCTCTAGATTCTTCTTGTCAGATAGCCATAATTAAAATAATTGATTCTATGGAAAGATGTAGCAGTGTAATGTTTAACAGCCCACATAAGAAAGGTCAGACACCAATTACTGTAATTTTGCATAAAATGAAATAAAAAAGCTGCCCCTTCCACTCCAAGTGCAAAATGTTAGGAAAATCAGAATTCTTACAAGGCTTTTTCAATCAATACATGCTTCAGTGAATGACTGCAGCACCAAAATTGACAGAGTGTTCTATTCAGGCCTACAATTATGGTCTCACAGAATACAAATCCTATCAGCAAGACTCTTTTTTTGCTTGGAAAGATTGATTTTGGTTGTCCATAATGCTCATGTTTTCTCTGACACTGTACTTTGGATGTTTCCGGTGTCCCGTCCCTTTGGTGAATGTTTGCATGCACGGGATTGACTCCTTCCGGAAATGCTCGTGACTCTTTGTCACAAAGATACCTTTTCTAGTTAGACTGTCTGGGCTTTAACTATGAACCCTAAACGTTTTAGGAAAAAGTTATATTGCAATCTTGAGGGTGGCTTTAAACTCCATGTACAGAAAATGGCACCTAAATTGAAACCACTTTTGAGTCTGCATGAATGCAATTAATATTCTTTTTCTTCTTTTTAGAACTAACTACCCATAAGCTAAATAGAAAGAAAATATTTAAAGGATCATTTTTCTAGGTGAAGGATGAGAATTTTCAGGAAACACATAAATACATGAATAAACAAGTATTGCCTGATAGTATATATTTTTTGTGCTTTTAAGGCACAGTATTTGCCTCTCTCTCTTTTCTACTCACCCAAATATTGTAGTAGGAAATGATAAAATACGAGACTCAGGTGTTGTAAGAAATATATCTTAAGGCATAGAGTAAGAAGAAATGTATTTAAGGCATGGTAAAATGGCTTATTGTGTTTACCCTGTGGATATTTTCTTTGCAAATTTCAATTTCCACTTGGTCTTTGAATGACAAGGTGTGACTTTTAGAGAATGGCATTTTATGTAATGAGTTATTTAATTTTGCTACAACTGTGGATTTGTGTGAAATCCTGTGAGATGGGCCCAGAAAAAAGTGTTGCCCTCGATCATGGAGGGCCTTTCTTATCGCAGTGGGGATCTGCATTATTATTATTTTTTTGTCCAGGGAAATTCTGTGCTGAAGTTTTGTTTAAAAGGAAGAATTTGGCATGCTCAGTGGTTTCAATGGGAAAAATAAACTATTTTGGGAGATTATTTAAGCATCAAGGATTACATAAATTACAGAAACTAAGACACACTCCCAAGGGTTGATGTAAAATTTTTATAGTACATGCATAATTATTTTCTAGCTATTTTAATTACATCATTTCATTCAATGTATTCTATTTCCACACCCCCCCCAAAAAACCACAAACCTCCCCCAAAATAATCCTTATCTGAAGTTTAATTAAAATTGCTTATAAATAGATTTTGGAAGATTTACACTTTCTATTTCTCAGTCTTGAATTCCTACTACATATATAAAAAAAAATTATTGTGCTTTAAGTCATTTTTCTCTTTACAGCTCTTGTTTTACATTCCTAAAGAAGATTATATAGCTTTGTTAATATTTTCCTGGACCTTATTTTTAATATTATACTGTAAATTACAGATACTTTAGTTCATGATTAAATATTTTCATTTCTACATGCTTATAGCTAAAATATAAAAAGAGAATTTTTAAAATTTTGTATCCAGCTAACTAAATCCACATATTAATTTCAATTAAATTTTAAGTCCTTGGGTTCTCTGTTTGAAAATCATAGCCACAAAAGTGAGAATATCACCTTTTCAAGATTTAAATATAATAACTGATGCATCAAAGCCTATGCTTCATATATATTTCAGAGTCACAAATGCTAAAACTCAACACACCAGTGTGTCCAGTTTAGGTAATCGGATTCTCTGTAACAATTAAACATTGATTGCCGGCTTAAGAAAAAAGATTTATATACAGAGTACAGACTATCTCAATTACCTTTCTACTGAATTCACAGAACTTCAAAAAATTAAATGATAATGAGACCTGTAATCATTTCTGTCATGAAACCAGCTTTAGTGTTTCAAAGTTTTGAATGATCTTTACTACTGATATGTCTAGATACTTGATCTTATTTTGTTTTTGCCCATTCCTTTTGTATTTGCCCAGAGACCAAAAAAAAAAAAGTCTGTAAAATCCAGCCAAATACTATTCAAGTCAAGGGAAAAGAAACACAGAAACATACATTTCATGTGCCTTGGACGGCCCCCGGGTGACCCTTCCTGATCACAAGTCCATTTCTCTCACTTTGAAGTTACCATGATCGTAACTTTTGTGGGCTTTGTTTTAGTCATGTCACATAAATCTAGGTCCCTAAACAATATGGTTTATATTTGGCAGTTTCTAAACTTGTTATAAATAGAGACATTCATTATACATTCATTTGGATATTCCCTCCATGTACATTATGACTTTAAGATTCCTTTAAGTTGCGCTGTGAAGATGTGCTTTTGCTTTTATTTGTTTTATATAATGTTTCATTATCTGAGCATACAAGAATGTATGTATCCATTCTACTAAGGATAGAAACTTGAGTTGCTTTCAGTTTTAACTATTACAAGCAATGCTGGTGAGAATACAGGTCTCATAATCACGTACATGTATTCTGCCTTGCTATATATTCTGGAGCAGAACTTCTGGGTCATAGGAATGAGCAGGTCATTAATTTTAGATTTTCCTGAGTAGTTGCCCATTTTCATTTCTACTGGCAATAAATGAAGATTCTCATTCTGCTATTATCAGATTTTACATATTCACCAATCCAGTGAGTAGGCATGGCATCCCACAGGGGTGTTAAATGGCATTTTTCTGATTGCTAATAATGTTAGCTCCTTTTCTTTTGTTTATTGGCCATTTTTATACTCAACCTTTTAGGAAAAATATTTTATGTCTTCCCCCCCCCCATTTTTGTAATGAATTATCTCTGTCTAGTTTTCAGTAAAACCTTTTTTCAGCTATGATGTTGGAAATACTTTTACTTTTTCACTCTTAATTATGTAAATAAACTATGTGTTTTCTGTTTTCCTTTTGTGGGTATGTTTCATTTTCTTTTCTTTTCTGCATTAGGATTATTTTTAGTTTTCCACGTTTTCTCCCTCTTAATTTGGAACTTATACACTCTTTTTCGTTTTACTCTAGAAATTATATCATAAACATTTGACCTGGTGCTTTCCCTACTAGACAATCACTCACTTTTGAATATGCCATTCAACTAACTCCTGAATTACTTGCTCTTAATGTTTTTATTTATTTATTTATCCTACCTCACACAAATACCTCATTTTATATGGTCAGTGTACTTAGATTCATTACTTAAAAATATTTTCCTCATAGCATTCATTCCTGCATCTGAACTTCCACCGGAGATAGTTTTCCTTCTACATGAAATCCCCTACTCAATGTCTTCCAGGCAAGTCTGCATGTAGTAAATACTCTCAGAGTTTGCTTTTCTGAAAAGACTTTTTTTTTCATTCTTATGCTTGAAGAATATTTTGATGAGTATAAAACTATTGACTGACAGTTATTTTCTTTCAGCATATTATAGATATACTGACTCTCTTCTGGCTCCTGTTCTTTCTTTTGAAATATCTGTTCATTTAGAAATTGTTCCTTTGAAGGTAAATTTTTTCCTCCTTTTTCCTTAGTTTTCACCAATCTCATTATGCCATGAGAAGGGGTGGATTTATTTTTATTAACTCTGAGTATCTCAGATTTTTTTGAATCTCTGCAACATCAGTTTCACCAATTTTAGAATAATTGCAGCTATCTTCAAATATTACTATTGCCTCTCTCCTCTCTTGGTGGAATATATATATACATATATTAGTCCCCTTTACTGTATTCTCTATGTCCTTTTTAATGTTTTATATTTGCCTTTCTCTGACCCTGTGTGGATGTCTGGATTCTTCGTCAGACCTACTTCTCAGTTATGTCAAGTATGCTTATAAATCTCCCATTAAGGTCTTGTTTATGGCTATCAACCATTTCTCCTTAGAGCATTTTTTTCTTTAACTATATTAAAATTATTTGTAGAAATAATCTGAGGGTTATGATTATGATGTTGTCCTCCAGAGAGGATTTGTGTTTTTCTTTTGTGAGGCAACTGGGGTTGATAGCAAAAGAGATTCAACTTAACATTTTTTTCAAATTTTGAGGTTTTCTGGGCTGACCAATGATGCAAAGCCGGGTTAACGGGCCTGCAAAGGCTGATTCCCTTGTCCTCTTAAGGTTTCTACTTGAGGTGTGAGTTTATAAGGTGAACTCCCTTAGCACCCCAAAGACTCCACCTCAGGCCCCCTACCCCTGCTGCCATAAGCACAGCTCACATTTACAGATGCCTTTTAGGATCAAAGATGTCCCCAAGCAAATGGGACACTGAGTGCTGAGCTTGGTCTCCAGGTTTATATCTTATTTCAGATCTGAGTCCCAATCAGTCATCTGCTCTTTGATGCTCTATGAGAAGCAACTTTATATTAGCCCAGCATTTTCACTTGAGGCTTGTCCTCAATTACTTATTCTGCTATCAACATGGATTCTATTTTCAACAAAATTGTCCAGATCTGAGTCCTCAGAGTCTTTCAATTTAGTTTCAATATCCAATTTTGTTTATTTAATTTGGACAATGGAATTCTGTAGCTCATTGAATTGATTGAATTTAATCTAATTCTACCTTTTTCCATGTTTTCTTATCCATCTCTAAGCCACAATTTTATTGATACTATTTTAAAGTCTAGTTTTTCTTCTCAATGCTAATATTATGCTATTTTGTAATGACCTCTATGTCTACTCTTCAAAATTTATCAATATTTCAAGGCCTTAATAAATTTCTCAAGTAAGCCTTTTTCAGAACCCTTTCCCTTGTCTTGGAACTCTTCTTATGCCAAATTTTTTCTTATTTCTTTTCTGTTAACCTAGTTGTTTTTGTTCTTCTGCTCAATTTTTAAAAAATCAATTTATATTCACCTCACTTCACAAGATATGTCTTCTTCCATTTATTAAGTGTTTGCTATAGATTGGGTGCTTTGCTAGATTTTTGCATGTAGTTTTTATAACATAACAGTATTTCAAAGTAAAGAAAGTATAACTATAAAAATTATAAATTAACTAAATTAAAAAAAAAAGTTTTGGGCCCTTGGGCAACCATCCAGTAAATGCTAGAGGCCAGATTTAAATTCAGATCTGTTTGGTTCCATGCATAGTTAACAGGCTACTTTCACCTTCAGAGTATATAGTTGGATACACATTCTAAACCGTATGAAGAGCTCGAGGCTATCAGTTTTTTATTCCCAACCCTAACCCCCATCCAGTCACATTTACAAACCATCCTTACTCTAATTTCAAGGTAACATTTTCCAAGATGGGTTGAGCACATAAAAATATGAATTTTATATTTTTGAATTATAGAAAAGGAATATAGAGTCGCGAGTTTGTCTAACTGTATCTGGGCTTTAGGATTACAAGGGAATAGTCTCCTTTTCTCTCTCCTACCAGTTGAATCTAATGTGGAATCTACCCTAAAGTACCAGTTCTCAAAGGCTGGTTCCTGGACCAGGAGTATCAGCTTTCCTTGGGACCTAATTAGAAATGCACATCCTCATGCCCAACAATCAGTGTTTTAAGAAGCCCTCTAGATGACTGTTGCACAGTAAAGTTTGAGAATCATTGTTCTAGAAACACAGCTTTTCCTCTCTCCTTGGGCATTAGTGCTCTCACTTGGTCCAATTGTATTCCTAAAATCAGGGACTAGAAGTAATTTGTCTTGAGGCTTAACCAATAGTAATGAAGTTTTGTTCTTGCTGTGTACCCTCTACAGATATCCCGCAACAGTGCTTTAGGGAATGTTTGGAATGTGAGATCACAATGTACTTTTTATATTATATCCAGCACATTTTAATTTCGACTTCTACCTTATGTTATAGGTATCTGGGTAAATGTCTAATAACTCTTTCATGGACTGAAAACTCTTTTAGGACAGAGGGAATATATCATTATACTTCTATCTTTCATATTGCTTATAAATAATAAACTTGCCTTGTACATAGCGGTCACTCAGTATATTTTTATTGGGAATTGGATTAAGCATATAATCTTAGAAAAAATAATTTTGCAAAAGTCATTTTTGTACTCCATGTAGTTAATCATACTGACATTTCACAGTGTTTATCTGTCCATTTCAAAGTGAATGCCTTTCATTGGAAACAAAATAGAATTATCCACTAAACCGATTTCCACAGCGGGGGTGGGAGGGAGGAAATAAAACTTATAGAGCAAAGTGATTCAAAATGTCCTTCTTTGAATACAAAGTACAGTGACAGTAGTAATTCAAGTTCTCGGAAACAATGTAGCCATAATGAGCTCCTACCACAGCTGTCACATACTTATTAAGCACAGAGGAGATGTTTGTGGCTACTGATGAAAAGAATCAGATTCCTAGATCATTGACTTAACTCCACTTTAGACAGTCTTTAGGAAATAAGCCTCCATTAACAAGAATTTCTTAAAACCATTTATTGGGTCCCAGCCCTCTATTTAATGTTTAAGATATCAAATGAGCATGCTTCTTCTTTAGAGATCTTTACCGTCAATTCATGATACTTTCCCTCTGCCTCACAAGATACTGTATTCCTTCCCCACCATACAACCTAAAACTGCTCATTTCTCTAAATTACAATATAAATACATGCATCTCTGAATTCATTATATGTTCATTTACATAAATTTATTCTTTAAAAGTAGAAATTCTGCAAAAAGTTAGGCATTACCTTTGTATGGACATGGGCATATTTTGCAATGACTTAGGATATAATCTCCAACAAGGCAGACTATAGAATTTGTTGATTTTATCATTTATTGCCAGACAAGAACATATGCACTCAATAAATATTTAAAAATTGAATAGATTAATTTTACTTGGTAGGTGAATTTCACTTTGAAAGAACCCATCCAAAGAATATTCTTGTACAAAATGATGGGGAGAACATGGTCTTAGAACCCGATTGAGTCTAATGTCCAACAAAACTGTGTGGAGGAAAGCAGCTCAGTAATTGCAGTGTCCCTGAGTAGGTGGATGTGGCTGAAGTTATGCCAATAGTTTGTTATAAATCTAGTCACTTTGAGATTCATAATTTGAGAATTAGCATAAAGTGTTACGGAAATTTTTAAAATTCATTAAATAGCAATAAACAGGCAAGTTCTGCATATGGTGACTGAGGTAAAAAAAAGAATGTTACTGTCTTTCTAGACAGTGATATTTCCCCCTAAAAACAAAGTAAGCAATTTAGCATGATCATCCATGCATAATTTACACTTAGGTAAAGTTTTCTCACTATTAGAAGCCATCTAATTCTTCATTTTATCAACTGCCAAAAGGAGTATAATGTAGCTTATATACAGCCGAACTGAAGTATAATCATCTTAAAGAAATGAAAACAACTTCTTAGCACAAAAAGATGCTTATCCTCTGCTACATCTACTAAATATAGGTTCATCCAGATTTTAAAATACCCAGATTAAAGGTATCTCATGCATATACATTAGCTAGCTGGACTCTCCTCTCTTCCTCTCTCCAACCAGTAGGACACCTCCTTTCACACCCTTTCCCTCTTTTACACCCCTTCTTTCCTACAGCATCATCTACTCTGCAAGATAATCAGCAAAATTGTTCCAGGTCAGTAGTTCCTTAGAAGCAGTGCAGACCACTGTCTGACCTAATGGTTTATTCACCACTTCCTTGCTTCATTTTCAGATGATCTATTTCCCCTCATATTCTTCTTTCTCGCAGTCTTAAATTATCTCAGTCTTTCACTCAGGTTTAAATGTAAAATCATGTTTAAACTCCATCCTTTTTTATCTTGCTTCACATAACTATTTCCTTTTCATTTTCTCTCTTCATTCTATATATGGGCCAAAATTTACCAATCTTATCTAACTATATGAAATGTCCTAGGGACATACATGAATTGATTAAAAAGGTACATATTTTGAACTGAAGTTAGATTTAATAAAGAAACCTTTGCAGTCCTTGGCTGCTCAAGCAAATACTGTGCAATGAGTTGGCCTACACCACAGGAATTTAATGGCCAAGTCTAAAGCAACTCCAATTACGTCCTCATCAAGTTGATGTTTTCTTCCCAAATGTCGGTATTCTGGGGCTGGCTGCAGGTGAATCCTTGGTCCTGGGCTCTTCTTCCACATGGCAATACACATGCAGCTTGTCCTGGTCCCTCCCTTCTCTTCCAGATTCTGTTGAGGTTCATAAGTTCTGGCTGATCCCTTTGTCTCTCCCTCTCTGTTTGAATTTCATTCTACTATAGAAGACTCCAGTAATAGGCTTAAGTCCCATCCTGATAGGGTTGGACCATACCTCATCCAAAGGTCCTCCTGACAGTGCGACCACACCCTCAGGAATGGATTAAGTTTCAGAGCATATTTTTCTGGGGTGCATAATCCAAACCACCATAGCAACTGACTAGTGAAGTCCTTGAAGGGTCACAGGATTTGTCATCAGAAGTCTATATTTTTGCCTCTTTATAATCTAAATAATTTTGTTCTTCTTTGAGATATAAACTTTATTAAGAGCACATTTAATTCCTAATATTATTAAATGATCCACATTTTATAACATTTTGTTCCACTAATTTTCATTAAGCATCAGTATCATTTCAATGATTATACAGGTGAAACAGATTATGATTCTCTAACTGGGAAGTACACCTTTTTTTAGTACAATATTATCACAAAACGGTGCCAGAAGACAATGGATGAATTGGATGAAGTAACATTGTCAGAGTTTTTCTTCTAGCAGAGGGAGGATTTGATAGCAGAAGAAGCCAGAGATGTTATGCTCTCATCCAGATGTGGACTCCTAGAGGAGGCACACCTACCCAAGGTAATGTGTAGCAGGGAATTAGAGATGTATGTTTTGAACAGGATTAGAGGTAGCCTGAGTTTGTCTTTCCAAGCCTTCCTCCAGTTTCCCTCAACTTCCTCCTGGCACAGAAATAATTCTGAATTCATAGGCTGGACTGAAGGTTGTGGAGAAGGGTTCTGAGTGACAAAACCAATGTGCCTCCTTCTGAAAAAGGCATAAAGACTACCTCTAAACCATGGTCCATTTGGAAGCCACTGATATTATCTAGAATGGTCCCAGATGCTGGGTTAGAACAAACCATCCCCAGAAGAAACCTGCAGGTATGCACGTAACTGCTGACAAAGCTGAGACCCTATCCACCATCACTATGAGTGTGCAACATCTCCTTTAAGACGCTTGTCCATCCAAATCCCAAGTTAGCAATGGATAAGAGTAAGAGAAATACTTAGAGAAACTGAATTACTAAGAAAAGATTAGAAACTAAAAGAGGCTAAAATACAGTTATTTATCAAGATGAAAGCTACACTTCTTCACCTACTACCCACCTGACGAGTAACTAGAAGGAATTAAGTCAATTAAAGAAAATAAAAAGCTACATTTTCTTTGTATCTTTGCTAATTACACATACAAAAATCCAATCACATTACAAGATTCATAAGTAAAGTTTAGTAAATGAAAATACAAGTGGAGAATGCAGTTTAGATAGTCATTTTTGAATGTATTTATTATTATTATTTTAAAAGACTAGCTGCTTTCCATACTGTACTTGCTCACTAAATGTCACCACAGGTCATACAAAGTTGGAAGCCAGTTGTGGCAGGGAGAGGGTGGCAGGTAGATGTAGAAGGAGGATTAGTAAAAACAATACTATCATTGGTACCAAGTCCAATGAGTTGAATGAGGATTCTCATACTTGCATCAGGGTTCAATGAGAAAACACAGTGTGCTCTATTAATGACACCTGCCATGGGCCCAGGAAGAAGAAGGGGCAGGGTGGCTTTTGACAATTTTCATCCCTAGACTGGGAATATTTTCAGTCTTGAGAATAACCAGTTCATGCTCAGTCAGAATTTTTATTGATGACAGCTATCTGGTGGGGCCATAGCACTGTTTAAAATTCTCTAAGCCTTCCAATTGCCCTAAGAACCAAACTCCTTACAGCACCCACAAGTACCTTCTGCCTCTCAAGATACATGCCATGCTGTGACTTCCAGTGTGACCATTCTGTCTCTGGCCATCAGCTTTACCTAGGCTCCTTCATCTTCCTCATCCTTCCTCTATTATTCCCTTCTTTAACTCTGAATTGTCTCTTAAGACTTAGATTTACACAAATAACTTTCTCAGGGAGGGTCTTATTTTTGTTTCTTGGCTGCTAAAATAAGTGCAAACTGGACATACATGAGCTTAAACAACAGGAATTTATTGGCTGACAGATTCAGAAGGTAGAAGGCTTGCTTCCTCCCAGGTTGGTATCTTCTGGTTGGCCAGCAACCTTTGGGGGCCTTGGCTTTTCTGTCACTTGGCAAAACACACAGAGGTGTCTTCATTCTCTCTGCATCCCATTGGCTTTTCTCCCTCTCCGGACTTCTATATAAGGCCTTCAGTAATAGAATTAAGGTCCTTTCCAAATGAAGCCATCAAAAGTTCCTATTCACAATGATTCATGCCCACAGGAATGGATAATGAACATATTTTCTCCAAATCACTGCAGGCGTCTAACTTCTAACACAGCATTAGCCTTCTGTCTACTCTTCACTAGCATACCATACTTTTTTTTTCACATTTGTATTCTGATATTGTTTTAATGTCTTGTCTTTCTAGTTAGGCTATAAACTCCACAAGGGCAGAATTATCTGTTTTGGTCACTACTGTATTTCTAGAATTTTGTTTTATTAAAAGTGTTCTTTGCTTACGTACCTGTCACATAGTAGTCATTATTTTGATAGGCTGAAAGTCATTTGTCACCAAGTATATAATAGTAATTAGATTCAAGCAACTCAAATGTATTTTATAATGGGGGATATTTTATCAGGCAATAAATTCGTAGATAACCCAATTTGTTCATCCATAAAAGATACAATAATGTTGCTATGGAATGGCTCATTTAATAAGGACCTATATCCAGAATTAACCACAAAACATTTTCTAAATTTAGAATCATAATGTTTTAGAGGCAAAAGAGGGCACCACGGCATAAACAGGCTTTGAAGTGAGATAAATTAGAAAAGCTCTTCCAGTTAACTAAATTAGGCAAATTATTTGAATTTCATGAGCCTTGGCTTGCTTCCTCATATGTAAAGTGTGATTAATTTTATCAAGTTTGCAAATCTGTGAATATTAGGATAAGTATGTGAAAAGTTTGAATAATTAGTGTTACCAAGTTGATACAAACTAATTCTCTTCTGGACATGAACAACCAAATCAAGCAATCAATATAAAGAACAATAATCTTTTATTCATTAATTAAATCAACAAACTTTGTATGCAGTTATTTCTGAATGTCAAATAACATGTGTTCAGTTTGCTTAACAATTGCCTCTGGCTCTTGGGATATACAGTAAGTCTCCACTTAAAATTTGCTTGGGCCGTGAGATAATTCCTTCGAACTTAAGTTTTAGCAATAACATTTTAATTCAGGTTTTAAAGAAGCATTGAATAATATTATGAACTTTATATTTCCTAAGCTAACTAAAGCAAATTATTTTACCATGCAATGTTACTACGCTGTTCCCTCAAAGCAACATATTAATATTTAATTAGCTGGCATAAAAAATTAGTGAGAACTGCAGAAAATGCATTGTAGTGAAAGGTGATTTTCAGGTCTTAAAAGTGATTTCATCATTTTTTTATCCTTCTAACAAAAGAAATGACCACTCCAAGTCTGAGTTAAGATGATGGATTGAATAAATATAATTAATTTTATTCTCTCTACAAAGCCCAGTAAATGTTATTTTTGTTTTTCTTGTTTCTGTTGTTTTAAGTCATGAATTTATCATGGGAGGAAAAAATAAGAGAGGAAACACCCCAATAGAATTTTGGAAAACAGGAAAAATAGATGGACAAGTGGTAATTCACTTAGCTGAATACCAAACATAGTGAAGAAAGCTGGAAAATTGAGACCCAAATAGATTTGGCAGAAATATGGCTGAGAACTCAAAAAGCACAGGAACTTTGAAAAATGGAGGTAAAGAAAGATAACTCAAATACAGAGGAATAAGGAAAAAGTCATTGGAGAGCAATTAGATGCTTATACCTCTTCCCTTAATCAAACTGCAAAAGACTAGGTCTCTGGACTGGGGAATGCCAGATATAATGGGATGCATGTTTAACAACCCAAAATGGTGAGCCTAAGAAATCATAAACCTTTAATCTTAAAGCCCAATAATTCTGTCACTTCTGGAATGCCTGCAGCCAGATCCTTACCATCCAGGTAGGAGGCTGGAAGACCAAAAGATATCAACATTGACGAATCCCCAACAGATGGCCCAGGTTAGGTTTGAGATGTCTATTTGACATATATACAAAGAATAGGATTTAGAATATCTAGTCTTAAGTTTAGAGACAAGTTCAGGAGGGAAATATAAATTTAGGATTCATATGTATACAGGAACCAGAAAATTAAAAAAAATGCAGTGTGTCCAAAGAATGTTCTCTCCTGGATGCTGAGTGAAAAAATATTCAAAAGGAAAAAATGAGTGCCTTGCATCATTTTACACATGCTGCTGAAATTCAAGTAAAATGAGTATTGAGGAAAGACTGTTTCATTTAAAGAGGTCATTGGTGAACTTAGGAGACATGGGTAATATTTTGGCAGTGGTAGGTACAAATGATTTTAGAGAAGTTTTTCTGCAAAGAAGAACAGAGCAATATGGTAGAAATGAAGTGGAGTTCAGGTTATTATTATATTTTAGGGAAAAGAGTATTTGTTGGTTTAAGGGAGAGGTAGATTAAAGATGCAGCTGAGAGAGGGGGCAATTTCTAAGGGAGAAAAATTAAAAAAACAAGTAGAGGGGCTAGTCTTCTCTATTGGTACCCAGAATTTAGTAAAGCAACAGGAGAAATGGCTCATAGATGTACACCAATTCTGGGGGTATTTATTGGCACTGAGAACCTGTGAAATCTTTTTCTGTCCTATTTTTTGGTGTAAGGGCGATTTGAGGAGGATTTGGGTATTTGGGAAAACAGTTGTTCAGAGGTTAATGGCAATAACAAGGTAGGACGCATCCATGAAGTGACTGGTTGAGGAGGAGTGATGCCGAACAACTCAGATGCCAGGACTAGATAGATTCAATCAGTATATCTGAAATAATCTGAATTAAAGAGAACTTGTGCGGAAGAGTTATACAGTGAGCAAGGAGCTGACATCTCCAAGGAATTTGGGGAATAAACCTGACTTTGTTATAACAACAACAAGAAGGCATCATTGGATGGCAAGGGAATCAGAGCTGAGAGATTTTAAGGAGGAGACAGGGAGAATGCTCTAGAAGACGCAGTAAAGAACAAGGAGGTCACATAATTCATTCCCAAGCCTCGGTTTATGAGGAGTGTGGGAGAAAAACCCATGTACACCTGAGAAGGCTGCTAGGAAACAACTGACGTCAGAGGAGATGCAGGTTCAAATAGAGCAAGAAAGCAGGGAAGCCTCAAAGAAGATGCTCCTCATAAGGGGACCGTTTCTGATTTAACAGGTGCTGATAACCTTTGCATTATAGAATAATTTCTTATCCTGTGCAAATATTTGGAGAAAATGAGATAATAGAACAATTTCAAAGGAAATTTTTTTTCATTTTTATGATACACATTAAAATACATAATATTAAAGATTCAAGAATACTCTGAAAACATAGGTGTTACTGATACACACATATCTGCACCTATATATACACACATATCTGCACCTATATATATACACATATATATTTGCTGATATATATTTTACATATTTTGTGTTTCTGATTATATATGTATATACATGTGTGTATAAATTATATCTAACATAGCAGACACCAAACCTTTTTACACACATTTTTATCTGTTGTAACAATACATCTATTGTATTTAGTCAGCTACTCATCGATTAGGAAATTTTGTACTTTTAAAGAAGTTCATGTCTCCTACCCTTTCATAAAATTCAAGCAATGTCTACCCTAATTCTGTCTAGACATATCTGACTTGACCATTGTAAGTTCAATAACTTACTTTTCCACCATTCTTCATTTATTTTGTAATTCATTGTGAGGTGATTTGAAGTGTAGGAGCTCACAGATATATTTAAATGAGAACAATATTTACATAGAGAAAGAGCTTCTTCCTCACTTGTGCTAAGTCTAAGTTACTGTTGCATTCATCAAATTGCTATCACTGTTTTTATCCATCAACGTGATAGGATATTTAATCACACTTCATTAGGGTTACACCTACAATGTAAAATAGAAAGCCTACCTGTGATCCCACATGGCTGTCTTACAATCCTAATAAGGAACAGGAGAATTTCAGGCAATTTAAAACTCTTGGGATTTACTTCAGTCTCTTTGAAATAGCTAAACATTCATCTATGACAGAAAACTATTTCCTAGATAACATCACACACTTGACAAGAAATGAAATAACAAATGAGCATAAAATATCCTACTAAATATTAGCTAGTCCTGAAAGTAATATTTCTGTCTGACTACTAACATTTGATTGTCAAATGAAGAAGTTGTTTTCTCTGCCTTTATTTTTTTTCTCACAATAGTATTTTATTACTCTTATCTTTATGAACCAGGAGAACTGTGCTAGTTCTAATTACTTTATAGATGAACAGAATTAGATATTCTGTATCAGAAAAACATATTAAATAAAAAAGAGCAATTGAAACAAGTGTATTTCAAAGGCTATTCAATCGAATCTTAAATTGTAATTTCTAAGTATATACATTAAAAAATAGAAGATGTAAATATCTAAATTAGTTAAAAGATGTATTAAAACAGAAAGGAAACATTTTTCATGTTAGAGAAAGTAAGCTGGATAATATAGAAAACACACAATATGTGGAAGTTTAAGTATCTTTATCCCTACCAAACTTCTAGTCCTAACAATAGTTTTTCCTCTTCCTATTCGAATAGTGATGTTATTCAAATACTATAAATTCATGACCTTAAACTTTTAATTGTTCAACATGAAAGGGTGCCAGTGATGCATCATGTTTCTGACACAAATTGCTGAAGACATAGAATCCAAGAGAAGTCATTAAATAAATTTATAACGATAAATCCACATACCAATGTGTTAAAAACAAAATAAATACAATCAATGCCGCTGCTTAATTATTATTTAGTCTATTTCTTATTATTTTCAACATTGTTTTCCTCTCCAAAATCCTTTTTCTGTTTTCTTCAACTTCTTTCCTGAACTTTTTTTTTCTTTCCTGAACTTTTGCAGGTCATTTTCTCTACCCATTGTTTTGACCTGCTCTGTCTCTGTCCATGGTGCTAGCTCTCACCCTTCTCTCTCATGCGTGTGCACATTTTACTCAGTGTTAATTTTTCTGTTTTCTTGGCTTAGACACTTCTTTCCACTTGGGCACTCAAGCATGGTGAGGCAGTGTGTCCAAGAACAGTCCAATTACATGCTTTATGTTTCTGCATCACAGAACTTAATAAGCATGTGAAAGATAATGATAAGAATTTTTTTCACTGTGCTCAGGTCTAGATCTACGTGCTTGTGGAAAGGGAAGCCACTGTTTAACTAGCACTCCCCTTCCGGATGATAAGGGTTAGAAGTCTGAGACCTCTCAGAAGCCTGGGTAACTCTGGACACTCATGTTTCTGGGAGGGACTCTTCCTCAATGGAGAGGTTTTGGTCCATGTGTTCGTTTTGTGATGAGGCATGTAGATCTCTCTCTCTCTCTCTTCATTAGACCACGTCCTTTCCTCCTTTCCTGTCCTTCATGCCCTAATTGTTTATGTAGCGTTATGATGACTGCCAAATCTTATACTTAGGTCTGTACTTTAAACTCAAAGAGTATAATAAAATAGAGTTTGTACCCATGTCTTTTATCAATTACTCATAATTCTGGTTGGAATATATGAAATAAGTTAAGTCTATTTGCCTTAAAACTTTTAATTGGCTATAACAATTATACATTTTAACATATTTTCTTCTTTCAGTAGCATATCTTCATTGTCTTTCAAAACCTACAGACAATCCTCCTTGTCAATTTGCTTTTACTTTGTTCTTACATCTCCCTTGACAGTCTAAATAGTTGTGGTTTTCTCCACCTTGTTTTTGCCTCCTACTTGTTTACTGGTTCTGAGACATGCGTCTTGTCTATCTTCTTTTTATTCTCCACAAGGGTCTTCTCAACTAAGCATGTAATATAGAAGTCCTTATTTCTTCAGGACCTATTCCCATGCCCTCCCTGGTCACTGTCTTCCTCTTGACTCATACACTTCTCTCTCAGGCCACAAGGCACCACCTATCAAATCACAATTACATTTTCATGAGCAGAGATGAATAATATTTGCCAAATGTTGTCTATGTGTCAAGTTGTTTGTGATTAGCATCATTTTAAGTCAAGAGCTTGGTTTATATCTAGTCATTTCTATTTTGCTATTTAATAAGATACTACTTATTCAATAAATATTTGGAACAAATCTGGTCATATCTTATCTAATGTTTAGGAAGCTACACTTAGGATACCTTTACATATATAAGATCTGAAGAAGCTGTGGTAAAGCTTAATTTAAGTGTCATATGAGGAGCTTCCTAAAATAAAAATCCTAGACCATTCTTCGAGATTTTGACCTGTAGGCCCTGGTGAAGCCAGAATTTTGCACTTTTAATAAATTACAGATAATGTATGTGTGGATGGTTGAAACTATGCCCCATAAACATCTGATGCATATGGTTTTAGTCTTCCCTAAACTCAAAAGTCAACTCTATTTCCAATAGTGCAATAGTTCATAGGCAGGTGTGAGTAAGGCTGAGTACTTTGAGTTGGGGAAATTGTGCTGGATAATCTGGATGAGACCTATCTCATCACATACATCCTTTAAAGCAAAGAGAAGGCAGAAGGGTGGGTCAGAGAGATAAGTGGAAGAAGAGGAAGAAACTCTGCAGTGTGATGGGACCTGTTCCACCTTTGTTGGCTTTGAAGGTAGAAGAAAGTGACTAAGAGCTAAGAAATGTAGGTAGGCTCCAGCCGCTGGGAAAGGCAGCTGACAGCCAGAAACGGAATGGGATCTGTAAGGTGAAGCCTCAGATATCTGAGTTCTGGCAAGCTCTGAAGGAGTCTGGAAGCAGCTTCTCTCCCAAACCACCAGAAAATAATCCAGCCCTGTGGATGCCTTCATTATTGCACGGTGAGACTTGCACTGGATGTCAGACCTACAGAATTGTGAGACAATAAGTTTGTTCAAGCCACTATATTTGTCACAATTTGTTATGGCAGCAATAGAAAACAAGTACACTAGAGAAAAATGAATGTTTTGAAATGATAAAAAAACAAACCCTATGGTTTTATCCTGACTGTAATATTTATAACATACTTGAAAATTTAATGCCAACTCGTCAAATTCAATTTACTCTGGAGGAAATGATTTCTACATCACAATTGTATTCTTCCCATCTATACACCTCTTCATCAAATTTAAATTAAATAATTCTGAATAAATTAGAATAATATTTTGGTATTAGTATTTTGAAGCCTTTGCAGTATAGCTTACAAATTATTTCACAGAGTGTATAAAGTACTTAAAGAGATTAAACCAATTCTCAGGGTGGGGTGGGGTTCTGAGTTTGACTACATGGTGAAGAATTCGAAAGCCTCTGAAGCCAATTTGAAAGGACTTTGAAATTGCTTTTTAGTGCACCATCTTTGTTTTACTTTTCTGGAAGTCCAAGTAGCTAATGTGCCCTCTAAACAGTGCAATTTTTCTTAGATATGTTGTGCTTTGAGAATTAAACTTCGCACAGTGAAATAATTTTAAGAATTGTGTTACATGAAGAGATTTTTATTTTTCTGTTTGTAGATATTGAATCATTCTCTCTGAATCAGCACAAATAGAGTGGAATTATTCATCAAGCTTTCTTTTCATTCCTGCACAACTGGGACTTATGCTACAGAACTTCTCTGTTCTTATTGCATATAAATGACATACTGCTGTTTGTACTATGACTAAATGTTACTGTGCTTGCTGTTAGACTCCAACTGGTAAGTAAATTGAAAGGAGCCAATTTGAGAAGGGACCATTAGATTTCATTTCTTGGAATTGCTGTTGTTTAATTGTATAAAAGTAATAAATATTTCTCTAACATTTTAGTAACAATGTCAGTTTTACATAAACTATTATTATTACTATATGCAAAATTAAATATAATTAAAGCAAATGAGGTCATAGGCAAAAGGGAAATCAGTAATGAATGCTTAGAAACTTAAATTATACCCTTTGAGAGAGATTTTTTACTTATTTCAGCATATTTTTAAGTGAAATGTTATCCTTTATGAAAATTTATCACACTCTCTTTGGATGGTTAGAGAATGAAACAAAAATGCTCACTCTCACCATTTCTATTAAACATTATACCTGAGGTCTTCGCCAGTATAAGGGGAGAAAACAAATGAAATAAAAACTGCAAAAAAAAATAAAACATTCATTATTCACCAATGCCACTGTCACCCACGTAGAAAATTCAAAGTATCCAGACACATTTTTGTAAATAAATAAATGTAGTACTATTTCTAAATACAGAGTCAGTATGCAAAATCTAATCAATTATATTTAACTGGGCCAACAGCAAACAAAACACAAAATTTAAAAATGGGACATTTTACAATAGAATTTACAATAGGATTCATAAATATCACACACCCAGACATAAATCCAACACAAGGAGTACAACCTCTTGATACCAAAGTTACAAAACATTAGGGAGAGAAATTGAAGCCGGAATTGAATAGAAAAAGCTTTCAAGGTAGGAAGACAATCTTTTTAAAATGCAACGTTCTTTCCCAAATTAACAGATTCAAAGTAAACTGAAGCAAAATCCTAGGAGTTATATTTTGGAAGTGGCATGAGTTTTAAAAATTAATTCTAAAATGCCTTGTGGAAAAGCCTACATCAAAGAGCAGCCACAGGGATTGTGAAGAGAAGCAACACAGAGCATTTGACTCTGCTCCTGGAGCCCATCTCTACTGGCATTTGCTGAGCAGTTTTGGCACAAGGACAGAATAAGTAATCAATGTGAAGCAACAGAGTCCAAACCACACATCCTCCATTGGAAGAGTATGACAAAGGTGATGTCATGGTGCAGTGGGGAATGTTTGATATTTTCAATAATTGGTGATAGATCAATTTTCCAAATATACCTTGACCCCTACTTTGCACCATGTATAAAATTTCTTCCAGATGAATGGCAGATCTAAGCATGAAAGCAAAACAATAAAACTTTCAGAGAAAAAGAAAAAAATATGGAATGATATCTTTGTGCCATGGGGTAGGCAAAAGTTTAATAAGTAGGAAACAATTCATGCCATGGAGTAGGCAAAGATTTCTTCAATAAGACAGAATGATTCCAAAAGGAACAAAGATAAATTGGATTATATTAGCATAAAGAATCAAAAGATACTATTGATAAATGAAGTCTCCCACAGCATGGGGAAAATTGCTATTTGCATAGCTGACAAATAACTCATATACTGCATATATTCAAACTCATAGCAGAATAAGAAAGGCATAGAAATAAGAAAATGGGCAGAATATCTGAAGTACACATTCTTAAACTTCACAGAAAATAGTTTGCTGGCATCTGCTGTAGGACCCAGTAATTCAACTCCTTGGTATGTACCCCCCAAAATACATCCATATGCTAACCAATTTACTGGTAGCACTATTCATAATAGTCAGAATCCTGGAAACTACCCAAGTAACCATCAGCAGTAGAATGGATAAATATATCCTGGTATATTCACAGAATGGAATGCTATATATCAATGTAAATGAAGGGTCCAAAACCATGTGCAACAATTTGGATGAATCCCATAAACAACAGTTGAGTATAAGCAGACAGACACAAAAGCCTGCATACTCAACAATTTTACTTTTATAAGATGCACCCAGAGGCAAAAATACCCAGGTATTAGAAGTCAGGATAGAAACATATGAATATATGTTCTGCTTTATTTTCCTTAAAAGAGAGAGCAGGAAGATTTGGGGTGGTGCTGATATGTTCTCCTTCTTGATCTGGAAAATAGGTGAAGGAGCTAGATGCTTACTTTGGGAAAATGCAGTATATACTTTTTATATGTGTGCTGGCTTGAAAGGATGTATGTCCCCTAGGAAAGCCATGTTTTACTCTAAATCCCATTTCATAAAGGCAGAATAATCCCTATTTAATACTGTATGTTTGAAACTGTAATCAGCTCATCTCCCTGGAGATGTGATTTAATCAAGAGTGGTTGTTAAGATGGATTAGGTGACGACATGTCTCCACCCATTTGGGAGGATCTTGATAAGTTTCTGGAGACCTATAAAAGAGGAAACATTTTGGAGAATAAAAGAGATTCAGAGAGAGCAGAGCAGAACGATGTAGCCACAAGAAGCAGAGTTCACCAGCCAGTGACCTTTGGAGATGAAGAAGGAAAATGCCTCTCGGGGAGCTTCATAAAACAGGAAGCCAGAAGAAGTTAGCAGATGACGCGGTGTTTGCCACGTGCCCTTCTAGAGGGGAACCATGAACATGTCCACTATGTGCCTTTCCAGATGAGAGAGAAACTCTGACTGTGTTCGCCATGTGCCCTTCCACTTGAGAGAGAAACCCTGAACTTCATCGGCCTTCTTGAACCAAGGGATCTTTCCCTGGATGCCTTTGATTGGACATTTCTATAGACTTCTATGGCATTTTCTTGGCCTTAGAACTGTAAACTAGCAACTTATTAAATTCCCCTTTTTAAAAGCCATTCTGTTTCTGGTATATTGCATTCCGGCAGCTAGAAAACTAGAGCAATATGCATACCTTTTTCTAAGTGCATTAGATTTCAATAAAAGCTCTTTTAAAAAGTTAAGTGAATTGTGAGGACTTGTAAATTTTTCCCATAATATCCAGGAATTTGCACCACCAGTAATAGCTGTAAATGTCAATTTTCTACATACATTCAGCAACGATAAGCATAATTACTTTAAAAAACATTAGCATTTATTGTCATACTGCTTTTGAAACCACCCTGCAAGTGTTTTGAGAAGCAACTTACTTCATGTAAACTCTGCACTACAATGGATAACAGACGTCTTCCAATATCCTGTGCATGTGCATATAGTAAATGTTTCTTGAGAATTTTAGCACTAACTATATAACTTAATTAAATTTCAATATTCATTCCATTTTAAATAGAGAGACTTCTAAATCTCTATTCTGTCTATATGTGTTTTAGGGCACAAAGTTTAAATATGAGGAAATAAACCAAATACCAAGCATCATTCTTCTTAAATTTTTAATTAAAAATAACTAATCCCAGTCATTGTTCATAACTTACCAAAAAATAATTTTTTAAAAAGCAGTGTAAATGAATATAGTTATTTAGTTTAAAAAATGATAAGTCAGTTCTTAACTACTTTTATCTATTTCTTCAGAATTCTTCTATAAAGGAAAGTGGAAGAAACATTTTTTAACACATCCTATTTGCAAAATTAATTTTACATATGCTAATTTCCCTATGAACATTTGCAAATGCATTCCATAGTTAAAAGCATATATCTCCAGGTTGTATGCCAATGATGAAAGAAAAATTTCCCTTGGCTCTAATTATGGAACAACCTAAGGAAAAGAATGCATAGCACTAGCTTTTCTTCACTGGATTCTAATAGGAATATTATAATTAACAGTAAAGTACTTTTTCAAAATTGGTTATATTTAGAACAATGATTAGTATTTGAAAATACAAGGCTTAGAAAGGATTACTGGATTGAATTTTCTTTTGCCAAATAGTAATTATAATTCTAACTCAGATTTTACTTTTTTTGTTTCATTTTTTTTCACATCTCACTGGACCTTTTTCTATTCTTGTCATAAAAAGGAAGAGATTTCAATGCCTAGTACTATGGATAATCTATCAAAAGGAAATTTCTACTTTAATATATTTTTGTTTTGGTACATAAAATCTGTCATTTCTTTATTTGTGTTTTAATTTACATAGAGTAAGAGTCTCCTTCCTGTGTACACATGTGCATACAGTTCTTTGAGCTTTACCACAAGCATGGATTTGTATAACCTAACCACCATGGTGAGTGGAATACTGAAGAATTCCATAAATCTCACTTTCATGCTGTTGGTACTTGATATTATAAAATTTTTTTACATTAGATATTCAAATAGGTGTATAGTGACCTTTAAATGTTATTTTGAATTTTTATTTCCATAATAGAAAATGATACTTAGCACCTTTTCATGTGCTGATTTGCCATTTGTATATCATTTTGGTGTAGTCTGATAATACCTCTGCCCTGCCTTCTTTTTTATTTATTAATTGGGTATATGTTTTCATTTTTGTGTTTAGAGACCATGTATTGTGAACACAACTCTTTCGCAAGACACAAAATTTGTTTATTATTTTCCCATCTGTAGCCTGACTTTTCATTCCATTCAGTGTCAGAAACAAAGGAGAGTTTTTAATTTTAGTGAAGTAAAATGTATACTTTTTTCTTTTAGGTCTGCTTCCAATGTCAATCTAAGATTCTCTTGAAAAAGCCAATGTTAGAAAGAAATTTTTCCCTAAGTATTCTTTTAAATATTTTCTATTTTTCTATTTATGCCTACGATTCATTTTAACTTTTGTATAAGGTGTGAATTATAGTTTGAGATTCACTTCTTCCCACTTGATGTCCTATTTTTCTAGCACTATTTGTAGAAAAAAATCTATCATTTATTCATTGAATTATCTTTGCATTTTTTTCAATTACCAATTGGTCTTATTGGTGTTGGTCCATTTTTTTTGGCTTTCTATTCTATATCAATGATCTATGCGTTTTTCCTTCACTAATACCACAATACCTTGATTACTGTAACTTCATAATAAAAATTAAAATTGAACAATGTGAGTTTTCTGACTTTGTTCTACTTTTTGACTTTCCAAGTACTTCTATTTTTTCATTGATGCTAAGAATCAGTCTGTTCATATCTACAGAATAGCCTGCTGAGATTTTTATTGGAAATCCAATGGCTCCGGAGATCAAAAAGGGAAGCAGTAATATCTTAGCAATCTTCAGTCTTATAATCCATGAGCATGGTATATCTCTCTATTTATTAAATCTCCTATTTCTTTCAGTAGTGTTTTGTATAGACTCATACATATTATCAGCATTTCATTTTTTTGGTGATATTCTAAATGATATTGTTTTTAATGTCAAATTCAATTTCTCCAATACTTATATGAGAACTGCAGTTATATTTACATATTGACTTTGTTTTCTGTGTCTTTAAATTTTCGGGAGTAATTTTGTAGCTTCTTTGGGATTTTGTATATAAACAATCATGCCATCTACAAATAAAGGCAGCTTTATTTTTTTACCAATCTGTAACTTTTTACTTTGCTTTCTTGCTTTATTGTACTAGTTAAGACTTGTAGTACAATGTTGAATAAGAGTGGGAAGAGAGGGCATCCTTGCATTATTCCTGATCTTAGGGTAAAAGCCTTCAGTTTCTCAACATGCATGATGTTGGTTATAGTCTTTTCACAGACATCCTTTATTAGCTTAGGAAAGTTCCCTTCTATTCCTGTTCTATTTTTGAGAGCGTTAATTATCATGACATTGAACTTTGTTGTGTTTTTAATTCACCTTTTGCTATAAGCCTATGGATTTTCTTATTTAGTCTTTTAGTATGATGAATTACATCTTTTAAAATGTCGAACCAACCTTGTATTCATGATATATTATTCATTTTATTTATTTTTAGACTCGATTTGCTAATATTTTGTAAAGGATTTTTTCATCTATTTATATGAGAAATTTTGATTGATTGGCAGATTTTTTTTTTTCCTCCCACTCATGTAATGCCTTAACTGTTATTAGGGAAATGTTGACCTCATAAAACAGGTAGGACGTGTTCCTTCCTTTCCTATTATTTGGAAGAGATTGTGTAGAATTGGTTTCAAGTCTTCTTTATGTTTTAGGTTCAATTTACCACTGTAGCCATCTTGGCCTGAAGCTTTCTTTTAAGTACAAAATCAAGGTTTTATAGATTTAATTAAGTTTCCAAAGCCTTTACAGTGTTATTCTAATCTGCCCCCATGTGCACCCCTTTAGAGGTGCTATTTGGAGTTATTTCCAGGTAGGTAGAGATGGAGGATAAGCTGGAAACTTTATAAACAACTTTATTTGATCTTTCTCTAGAGCTACTTCATATTCATTATCATTTCCACACAAGCTGGCTCACAAGTCCCTCACCCTACCCCTTCCTAGTTCTACGGATAAGAAAGCCAATGTTTTAGCCTCTCTACTCTCTTACCCATTTCTGATTACTAGGTCTGCAATTTGGGGTAAAATGCTGAGAAGAAGGAAAGAGGAAAATAGACATAGGGATTTCTCCTACACTGTTGAGAGCAAGGTGTCACCTATAGCAGTACCTTTAGTCAGGGAGCATTTCTTCTTTCCTAGTTACTGGTACCTTTGAAGGCACTGACACCACACTCTTCCCCACTGCAGGGGTGCAACACCCAGTCTGAAGCTTGCCTTGGGGGTAGAGCTAAGAGAAGAAAATAGAAGAACCAAACCAGGGTTTCCCACTTCTGCCTGTCTTGCATAAGGAACCCTTCTCGATTCTTTGTTTGGAAAGAGAGAGTTCATCTTAAAGCTTTTTCTCCCCTTGCCCAATGCCCAGTTCCAGGATCTGGGCTGTCCTGAGTCTAATCTTGGAGAGATGGGGGAAATATATAAGGAAACTCAATGTGGAATCCATAGTTTTTGGGTTTTAAGTTCTCTACCCAATTTGCCTTTTATTTTTTTCCTTTCTGTTTTTTTTTTTTTTTAATATGCATATGGGCAGGAGACACCAGGGATCGAACTCCAGACCTCCAGCACGGCAGGTCGGAGCTCTGCCTGCTGAGCCACAGCAGCCGCCCCCCAATTTGCCTTTTATTATTTACTTTTCAACATACTCAGACAGTTGCTTTATTATTCTGTCATAGGTGAGACAGAAGTTGTAGAGAGGGTTGAGTGCTGTCGAGATTCTGGGACAAGGCTCTGGTTATACTTCACAAGGATTATTCTTCCCCTCCTACTGCCATTACCAAGAAGGCATCTTTATCAAATCCCCCCCATGAGCACCTGGTCAGATTACTGGACTTAAAGCCCATGAAAATGGGCCCCACCCAAGACAATGGTCCTTAGGAGCTTCTCACTCATGTGATTCACACTCAACCTTCAGAAATTTGTTAAAGTTATCATTTACATTTTATTATCAGTATAAGGCTCCAGTAGCTCTTGGTCTAGTTAAGCACAGCTCATCTTTCTGCATCCATCTGCTCTCTGAATTTTGGGTGATAGTTTGCCCTATGAACTCAGTTCTCTGGGGGGTCTGAGAAAACTCAATGATTTTCAATGAGTCTGGATTTTTCTTGTTTTACATATGGGACTGATGACTTCTAAGCTCTTTCCATCATAGAGGTGACATTGGAAATCTCCATAGCATTTTGATTAAAATATAGTTCATGGTAGGCTAACCACACTGAGTCTAAGCTAGTATACCAGTTATTTTGACCTGTTTAAAGTCTAATTTTCTATTTCCAAATGTGGCACTAAAAGTGGATTCTTTTAAATTCTATCCAATTGGGCCATAATACAGTAGACACTAAATGTTTCCATTTTCACATTATACACTATTCATGACACTTTGTTCAAATAAGAAAGCTTGTGGAATTTTTAAAATTGGGCTATATATATATATATCTCAAAATATCAAGAATCTCCAAGCATTTATAAGCTGAGGATCCAGGAAACAAGAAGCTGGTAATTATTTAAATTTGTGTCATGAAAATCAGTCACACTCTTAAATTCAACCTAACATTTCCAACTAAAGTCAAACTACTTTAATTTAGCAAAGTTGCATCATCTTACTTAATGGTTTATAGGCTTCAACAAATTTAGTGCATAACCTGGAGAATAAAAGAAGAACATACTTTTTAGATGCCCAGGACCAAAAATAGGCATTTCTTACATACCATAACAAATATCAGTACATAGGACTTTATTTTCAAAAAATTAGCTATCTAAACATCCTATCATGAATACTCTGCCCACTAAATTGTAATTCTGTTTTCATCATATAATATATACGTTTTATATAGATTTGAGTCTATTTCTGGGCTCATTAATCTGATTGTCTATTTGTACAGTAGTTCTTATATAATCCATTATCTATGGCAGGGAAAGTCTTCCCTTATTACTCATTTTTTTTCAGAAACATTCCCTAGCTATTTTAATACATTATTTGGGGGGGGGGTAAAGTTTAGAGATATTTCTTCAAGTTCAAAATAAAAATTATATTGGGATAGATTTAACTTATGAATTAAAGGAGAATTGTAGTTATTATTACAGAATTTTCCTTCTTCAAAAACATGTCTCTCCTTTCAGTCAAGTCTTTTCTTCGGTTCCTTGATTTATAAGTCCTGCCTCTGTTTATTCTGACAGTTTTTGGTATGTTTTTTTGATCAGATAAATCTTCTTCTAATGTCATCAGGTGAATTAGTTTTTAGACTGATATTTTCAAAGATATCTCCAAGAGTACTACATTTATAATCACACTGTTTTCATCTAAAATACAAATTATTTCTTATGACTTTTTCCCATTTATGACATTTTATGAAAAGCTAATATTGGTTTTAGCTTCTCATATGTTGTAAAATATGGTCAATATGACAGGTCTGTTTTGTCTTTATTGAGTTATATTGACCCCTTTCTTCTTCTTCTAGGACTTGGGATCCATCAATAATAGGCCATTCATCTTATTTCCTTTGGCCTTTTATTCTATGAATATATCTTAATCCTAAATCCTCACATTCTTTTCTCCTGTGAACTTCAGACAAAACTTCTCTCAATATTTCCTATGTACTTTTTTTCCCAAAAGATTTATCTATTTCCTGCTGTGCTCTTTCTGATTGTATTTTTCTTTTATAGGCACACAATTTTCTCAGGACTCAGAAATGGTTCCCAATAGAACAAATTCTAAGGCTTTTAACCTTAGGAAAATTTCTTAATCCTCTTTTGATGATTTTCCTACTCTTTCTTCTCATTTCTATTGTAGCTGATAGGCACATTACTCTAACACAGTTTAATATACATTTATCTATTACGTTTTCTATGAAAAGACAATGAGACACCAGTATTTTGTTCAGAGATCTTTGCCTTACCAAAAACCTTAGCTCTATAAAAACAATTAAATTTGCTTTTAATCAGTTCAATAAATATTATAATATCCAGAAAAATTAAAATCTTTGATTTCTTCTCATTCACAGTGTTGACTAACAATGTCATCAGGTTTCTTTGTCTACTTCTAATAGGCTGTTCTCTTATGTTAAACTGAATATGACACGTAACAATTATAAAACCTGAAGTATAGGACAAGCCATTCAGTTATACACTATATGAACGCAGTTATCCCTCATATATCACATCAATATAGGGTATTTCATTAGTTTTTAAGGTGATGACACAGTCAAGTAATCTAGTCAAATAACTGATTCTCTAATTTTAGAATCATATTTGTGAAAATTACATATTCTATCCATTAAAGTGAAATACTGTTTTCATCATGGAATATATTTGTATATGGAATTGAGGCTATTTATGGGATCCCTCATTAATTGCCAACTTGGGCATCAGTTATTTTTACAATCTATTAATATCGTGACCCTTCCTGCACCCATTTAAATTAAGCACAGTAGAGACAGTGCCTGATGTCAGTGTCCTGCTACAAGCAAGCTCCAGCAGCCCTGTCCTGCTTGCTGCTGTTGTTTGTTTTCCAGCCCGAAGCTCAGGAAAACGATCTAGTCAACCAGAGGATGTAACCTGAAAATCTTGGAAGACTGAAGTCTCAGAAGCAATGATCAATCAAGTAGGAAAGAAGTTAGTGGATAAATTGCTTCCTATCATTTCAGAGGAAAAGTCTGATTTGCATCTTTCACGGCTCTTCAGAGAATCTCCACAGGAATGGCCACCATTTGCCCACAGAAGTGATGAGATCCATAATGCATTCTTTTTTTTTTTAATTGTGAAAAATAACATATACACAAAAAGGAAAACATTTCATAGCTCACCACAAAAATTAGTTACAGAACAGATTTCAGAGTTTGGTATGGGTTTCAGTTCTGTAATTTTAGGTTTTTCCTTTTAGGTGCTCCAAGACACTGGAGACTAAAAGAAATATCAATATAATGATGCAGCAGTCATATGCATTTGTTAAATCCTATTTTCTCTGCATAACACACTCTTTATCTCCTCCTGCCCTGTCTCACTTATACCACTCTATCCCTTCAGTTTCTGAAATCATCTCCCAAATAAAATACTTGGAGTCAAATCCTTGTTTCAGACTCTGCTTTTGGAGCAAAACCAAAATAAGATGGTTTTAGTCGAAGTGGCCTGAGAAAGCTACCCTTAAAAAATAGGAACGTGAGCTGTATCACCGAGAGGCTGCTTGATGAAAAGTGAAAATTTACTGATGGTAACAAAGGTCTGTGTGTTGCCTCACAAGTACCATGACATTTACCTGTGCTGAAGGGGAAAAGTGTGTAGGTAGAAGAGGAAGCTCTGGCTTATGTAGTAGCTGTAGCACTCAAATGGCATGGAGGCAAGAGCAATCAATAGATTTTGGGGTTGGCTCTTTTATTATCTGCCTTAGAAGACTTGAAAAAAGTGAATGTCAGGCTACAGCCAACGATTATCAGCTCAGGCCACACCTATCCGTGGAAGTGTTTATAGAGACACTCAGTACCTGCAGATGGAAAGCGAATATTGATGAAGACTGGGCATAGCATTTTGTCATGAGGTCGGAAGAACTGCAAATAGAGTAAGTGAGCAGGCTCAAAATGACTCCTGCACCAAAGTTAAGGTCCTCTCTATGAGATGAGAAGGACAGCGGGATCAGGATGCAAACAGATGGGTGAATGAATCTGAGAAATTGAACCCCCAGATACTCTTGCAACCCTGGAAAAGCCCAAGTGGACCCCAGCCAACTGCTGGATCTGAGAAGTTTCCCATCTGTGGACCACACAGAACTTAGCTGACATGCATGCCTCACAGGACAATGCTTGTTTCCCTCAGGATTTATACCTGAGACTCCTCATTACTTCCAGATCAATACCTAGAGTCAGCATTACCTATGACAGCCCTGATACGCTACTGGGATGGGTCCTTAAAATTTGACCAAAAGAAGCCCCATCATAACTGAAGTGGAGATGCTGGAACTGCCTTGGGACGAAAGAGGGATGTAATAGAATGGATCATTATGTGAAACCCGAGAACCTACTACCTAACTGTGTTCCCATAGTCAATACGGGGAGCAATCAGGGGAGGTCTGGTATGGGGCTGTGCATCTTTAAGAAGCTCAGTGGTGCTGTGTTCTGGAGGCCAAGGTCTTAGTGTAACAGATGCTGGAAGGGAAGTGGGTTCCTAAGGTCAAGGCAAATGGAAATGGGTTCCTAAGGTCAATGCAAATGGTAGTTGCCTGATGGGGACAAAGTGGACATAGTCACTGCCATGGACAAAAAGGTTGGAGTGTCAGTGAGTGTGCCTTGGCCTGCACGGATCTGTGGCAATGTTTAACAGACCTTGGTCTTCCTAGGATATTGTCGATGGACAGCCATCTAAGGTGTTCCTTTCTCAGTATAACCAGGAAAAAATTAAGTGCTATTGAATAGAAACTTCATGCCTTCTACTAAAGTGGAAATTTGTGATTTCTTGCCCAGTTTCTTGACTGAACAGTTCTGTTCCATAGCACACTGTTTGTGGGGTGGCTGGTTCCTTTCATGAATGGACCCCGAAATACCATTACATACATATATTATATATAATTAATACTCCCCTGATTCCTCGTCAAATTTACCTGTACCCATTTCTCATTGTAGCAGTACACTGGGGAGAAAGGAAGACCCGAGATTTTTGAGAATAGCTGGCATAGATTCAAGGGGGCCTAAAATGCCAGCCAGCCCTGCAGTTAGAGTGGAGATTTATGGAGCTCAGGGAGGACCGAATGTTGGCTCGAATCCAGCTCACAGTGTGCCCCTGTGGTCACTCTGCTCCTCAAGCACATCACTGGGATGAATATACTTAGTGACTGTTAGAGCCCTTAAATTAATTTCCTTTCCTGTGGAGTAAGAGCTGTCATGGTAGAAAAGGCAACTAGAAGCCCCAGAAACTGCCCTCCCAACCCCAGCCATGATAATATATCAGACCAATTCCACATTCCAAGAGTAATTGTAGGTAATGCCACTGTCACTAATGTGGCCCCTGAAACTACCAACTGGAGCTTGGCAGAAAAGTCCCTGGACTATGTCATCTTAACTGAGTAGTTGCTTTGGTTTCAACTGTAATGCCAAATATGTCTTTTCTAAATGGAATCGATGCAGTCTGTGATGCTGGACATATAAATGGATTTGGCAAATGTGTTCTTTTCAAACTCCATCAGAAAGGAGCATAAAATGCTACCTGATTTGACATGGGAAGGATGGCAAGGCTATTTGACACCATGACAGGCTGTTCCCTGTCATGGTGTAGTCCACAGGAGCTTTAACAATTTGAAGAACACTGCAGAATTGAGCTAATTGTATCTGGTGAGCAGGAAGTGGCCTGTACTATGGCTGTGCTAGAAGAACACATTCTGATGCTGGCATCTGAGGGGATTTTAATTAGGCTCATTCTGCCAACGATGGTCAGTGGTTGTTACAGTAAGGAACTGCGGCCTGGTGTAACCACAGCATGCTAAAGGAATGGGTACAGGAGCAGGAGGCAAGTCAGATGCCAGCTGGGAGCCAAGAGGCAGGAGTGAGTGCTTTCTTTCTCCTCCACCCCTATGGACCTATGGACCTGAAGACGCCAGCAGTAAGCAAGCCAGCAAGGCAGCAATGTAGCTGGCTGAGTCCCAGCAGACCATGCAAAGGTGGATTTGGAGCGGAGAGATGACACCTTACTAACTGGCAGTCACCCTGGTGACCAAGTCAATAACATACATTAATTGGCTTTCTCTACTGACTGACTGTGCCTTCTTCACTCTGGCTTCTTAGGATCACATCCCAAATAAGCTATCTGTGTCCAACCCTTGCATTAGGTTCTATTTATAGGATGGACCCTAAACTAATTAAAATGAGGTAAAGTACAATAAAATAATAGTAATTTCATATTTAAAACACCTACAATTGCATCATTCACATGAACAAAAGTTCCAAATGAAAAATTCAGTTATTATAAAATGACATTTTCCTAAAAGAGCATTCAATCAATTATGCTTTAGGTGAATAGTTATCAGTTTACTTCATCTCTAGTTTGCCTGATGAGATTTGCTGGAATGCAGAGTCTGTTATGATATTCAAATTCCTCCCTTTTTAATTATGATTGAACTGATCAAAGATTTTGTCAATTTTAAGTTTTATTGAACGTGTAGTAAAAATTGATCTTAGCGTGATTAAGTCAATACATAGCTCTGAGTTCAGTGAGTCTTCAATACAAAACAGACAGCTACTTCTGAACTTTACCTTTTCCATTTTATTCATGTTATTATAAAAAACCGATGGAAAAACATTTTGGTTGCTGCAAAATTTTTGAAGATTTTGAAGATTAAAAGCTTAATTAAAAAGTAGAGTATTTATAAATGATATACTTAAGTCTACATAGTAATTGCTTTTACTATCATAAACACCTACTCTCTTCTCTATAAAGCCACAATTCAGTAGATCAAAACTCTTAATGGGAAATAATCCTCTTTGAATTGACTTTAGCTTTTGGGAATCCAGATGTTATTTTTTTAATGGAGTTATATTCCTGCATTTTACAGTTAAAATAAAATTTGCCTCTTTGAGCTTTAACAACTCAATTTAGTACATTGAAATCCATCTAGCTTAATTTGCAAAGTTCATCATAGATTTACCAGTTTGGCCTTTACACCCATTTATTATTTGTACATTTATGATTAAAAGTGCAGTGGTTAAATTATTCAGACATTCAAAAGATATTAATTGATTGCCTGTTTTTCAAGGTCCTGTTTTCTAGCTCTACACTATTATTCAACATTCAAAAGATATTTATTGATTGCCTATTTTCCAAGGGCTTATTTTCTAGTTCTACCCTAAATTCTCTATTTGTCAGACTCTTTAGTTTCATGATGGCTGTTTTATTATCTTTAAAAATCATTTAATAAAGAAAAATCCTGTATTTTCCATGTGAATGTTCCAATAATTTTTACATAAAATAAACTTTCAAATATTGATTGGTTACATTAAATCTTAATAGTTAGCACTGTCAGGGGAGGGATTTCTTTTTTTTGTCCCTGCCAGGTATTTTTCTTGCATTTAAACTAAGAGACAACACATGTTGGCTGCTTAACAAAGATTTAATAAGTGAATGCCATCTTGCCTAGAAATGAAAATTTTTTTTAAGCTCTGTAGCAGGTGGTTGCTTAATCTCAATATTAAATTTTTGGCACATTATCATTAATTGCTTTCTATTCTTATTTAATGTCTTTCTTTTATCCCATATCCCTTTCCTATTTTCATTGCCCATTATATTTATCTGACTCTGCTTCTTTCATCTATTTTCTTTTAACCCTAATGCATAGATATCACCTTAGAAAAAGCAGAGGGAAGATAATTTAAATACATATCCTTATTAATGTCATGCATTTCACTAAATCAAAACTATTTAAATATAAATAGATTATATATTATTCTTTCTCATTATAGCACCAGTGTAATTTTCCACATGAACACGATTTACTATTAATCCCCAAATCTTTATATACCTAATTTCTTTAGTCACGATCTCTTTTATCCAAAGGGCTAAACAGATATCCAAATTTACTTTTAATCAGCAAAATCAGGTGAAATTATTTAATCTTTTATAATACTTACAATAATAGGTTAGTAGTTGGTGAAGCATGATCATTTTCCCATAATTATTTTAATATGTAAATACCAAAATACCTGCCAAATAGTTCCTATTAATTATTTAGCATTGTACTCCTATTTATAATATTCCATATTACTTTCAGTTCCTGAAAAATAAATGAACATTTCTCGGATAAGTCAGTGATAGTTATATCATACATTACAAAATATAGTAGAATCAATTTTATTTAATTTTGTTTTATAATAAATTTCATATTCTCCCAAGTGATAAGCCCCTTGGGACATGGCAGCGTGTATTGATCTCTGGGTAGCAGACGCCTCACCGATCATTTTTCATTTCTGTCTTTCGATTCTACATCTTTGGATGTGTTTTTTCAGTCCAGTGTTCCGGGTTATCAATTATTTCTCAGCTGTATCCAGTCAGACGATTTGCCCATATGCTGACTCTTTTGTCTTTATTTCCCTAACAGAAGTATTCATTCCTATAATATGGAATTGTATCTTTTATATAGGCTATTTTGCATCACAATATTTTATTTCTGTAAGGACATTAAACATACACATTTTAAATTCTTTTTCAGATTGTTCTCATGTCTGGTTTTTGGAGGTAAATGTGTCTACTTACGGAATTTTCTGACCTTCTCTTTTTTATGTTAGTCTTTGTTGCATGTGTGGCATAAGTTTACACAGCAAACTTCTTGAGCCCAGACCAGCCCTTGGGGACTCCTCCCCAGCTGGGAGGGCTGCTCCCCACTTGGGAGCCCCGCAGCTCTCAGCCCCCCACGGAGCTCAGGTCTGGACCTCGGGCCTGTGGAATGAAGCGTGGGGTACCCAGGGCCCTGTGGGAATCACAATATGAGCTCAGCATCTGAGAGAAATGTATGCCCTGCTCTGGATTCCAGTTCAGATATTGCTCTCATAGGGAAACCGGTACAAGAAGATTTCCCTTTCTTTTTCTCAAGTAGGAGAATATATATTAGTTATTTAACTTATTTTTCTATCATTAGCCTATGTTAGAAAGGGGATGGAGAAATTTCTGCCTCTGCTTGATGTAACTTAACAGGGAAAAAAAACTCGCTCATTACCTGATGTTTACAGGTGTGAGGCTGATGGAAAGCTTCCTTAACAGGGATGTGAAGGCAGAGAATTTGTTTTAAATACTGTTGCATATCCAATGCCTAGAAAAATGTTCAAGGCCACTTTGAAATTAGTTATGCATCTATGTAATTTTCTAATCCTTATATAATACTATAGTTCAAATGCTTTAAGATATTAATTCATCCAAGCCTCCAAAGAACCATTTGAGTTAGACACTAGTATAAAGATGGATATAAAAAAGTTTCTGTACATCCCCTCAGGTTTAAGAGTGAATCTAGTTTCACACCTAGTTCTATTTAAATACATTTTTTACATGAATACTTTGTCAAATGGAACTCATTTTTTAAAAATGTTTCTAAAAATATTTTTGTGAGTTTACTTTTTTTTTTTTTTTTTTGATATGGGCGGGCACCGGGAATCAAACCCAGGTCTCCAGCACAGCAGGCGAGAACTCTGCCACTGAGCCACCGTGGCCCACCCATTTTTGTGAGTTTTTATAAAGCTTTGGGATGGTGACATCTTTAAAATCTTAGGGTAATAAACTTTGGGTGTTTGGCATTTGGCCCAATGGTTGTAACTTAGGCTTTTAAGGAAATTACTTTTAAAAGTTGAACTTTGTGTTTTGTAACCTTACACTTCTTTTTAATCAGAGGTCTTTGATCAAGTATCTTTAATCTTTAGAAAAGCATTTTGTAAGAGGCAGAAGCTGATCACTGTTGCCAAGAATGAGTTCTCTTAATTTTTGTCAGTAGCTGTTTCCATTTTAATCGCATCTCCAGCTGGTTCAGTTTTCTGTCACGAAATAATTTTATAGAACACTAAGAAATAAGCATCCAACTATTTTAAATGGAACTTGACCAAAAATTATTGTAATGAAATTCTCGTTATAATTTTTAATATTTGATAGTTACAGAATAGATGGTCTTTTTTACAAGGTAGGAATTTAAAAAACAAACAACAAAACAAAACAAAAACTATATGCACAAAAAAACAAGTGGCTGGCTTTAAAGGGCCTCCTTTAAACAGTTCCTTGACTTTGTGCAAATTGCATCAACAATCAGAATGCAAATGCCCAGAGATTTGTAAAAAGTAACCTTGATAAATAAGCCAGTTTGTAGACGCAATAGAGTTAGTGGGAACTGTGGCAAAAGATAGAACAAAAGCCAGAAATCAAATGTATGCAATGTTGAAATATGGGGCTAGGATTATCAGATGTGTTAGTTAGATTCAGTTGTCAACTTGGCCAGGTGAGCATACCTAGTCTTGTTGCTGTGGACATAAGCCAACGGTACGTGAACCTCATCTGTTGCCAATTACATCTGCAGTTGGCTAGGAGGCGTGTCTGCTGCAATGAGTGACGTTTGGCTTAATTGGCTGGTGCTTAAATGAGAGAACGCAACGTAGCACAGCCTAAGCAGCTCAGCATTCCTCATCTCAGCACTTGCAGCTCAGCCCAGGCCTTTGGAGGTGCAGAAAGAAGTTACCCCGGGGAAAGTTGTTGGAACCCAGGGGCCTGGAGAGAAGGCCAGCAGAGACCATCCTGTGCCTTCCACGTAAGAAAGAACCTCAGTGGAAAGTTAGCTGCCTTTCCTCTGAAGAACAAAATAAATCCCCTTTTATTAAAAGCCAATCCATCTCTGGTGTGTTGCATTCCGGCAGCTAGCAAACTAGAACATCAGATATAATTTTTTTCAAATGTAGTTTGAAATCCAGATTTGGATCAGAAATAGCCTGCAAATCTAAAAGATACTTTATCAAATGCTAGTTGATATAGGATAAAATCATTTAAATAGAATCCACTTAAATAGAAAACAAAACTCATGATGTGGCATCAAAAAGCCTTGTTTTTTTATCTTCAATATGAGGTTATTAAAATGTATAATTTTTCTTATATTTAATAAGTAGAACTTTTTTTTTTGTCTGCATGGGCAGGCACCAGGAATCGAACCTGGGTCTCTGGCAGGGTAGGCGAGAACTCTGACTGCTGAGCCACAGTGGCCCACCCAGTAGAACTTATTTTTACAACTCTTTCCTAATAATTAGAAAGATAAAATAAAGGATGACAAAAAAGAAAATCAGTTATAAGTGAAAAAGCATTCTAACAAAATTGTAGGACAGAATTGTGTATGAATTTCATCAATTTATGTTTGATTTTCATAGAGATAAGTTTTGAAAGACTTCTTTTAATACTCAATGGTTAAAGCATCAGTTTTTAAAGTACATTTATTCCTATTGATTCAACTTCTTCAATTATTAATAGCAATATCTCTGATAATAGTTTTCAGTGGATTTCTATATTATATCAGATAAGGATATCATGTTTTTAGATAAAGAGGTTTGCTTGAGGTATGGCAACAGAAGGTAAATGATGTTTAAATGGCAAATATTGTCAATGGTCAGTCCACCAATGAATATTTTAATATCAATACAAATTTTGATTTTCTTAACAAGCTCATAATTAATTGTACTAATTCAAATTTTGAGTACTTAAATAATGATGATCCCATGAAAATCATTCATTAATTTTTAACAATATGTTGGCCAATATTGGATAATCTAAAAGATATATACTAGACTTCCCCTTAGCAATCTGCCTCCACAAAAAAAAAAAAAAAAAAAAGATGAGGAAAACACACAGAAAGGGAAAAAAAAAAACATGAGAAAATCCAAAACTATCAGCAATCATACACGCAAATGGATTAAATTCACCCCTCAGGAACAGATCCTCTCAGATTTGGTATAAATCTAAAACCATTTCAGTAGATTCTAAAACTATATTAATAAAATCTAGCATATGGTCATATTAAATAGTCTTGGCTAACTAATAATGGACAACAGGTTTCGTAAATTCATGTGTAAACAGAAGCCTAAGTCAAATACATAATTTATGGTAAAATCTTAGAAGCTTTTTAATTAAAGTTAGTAGTAAATCTGATTCCTTTTTTTTATTACTGCCACAGTTAGGGCCTCTAAACAGGTAAGTCTCAAACCTCAGTGGCTTAATTCAACAAAAAAGTACATTTCCCTGTATATACAGTTGTAGGGATGTTTGCTCCAGCTAGCCATTCAGGAAATCAAACAATTTTATTCCTTGTTTCAGTAAATTCTAGTGTCTCCTCCTTCCATTTGGCAAGGGGGCAGGGAAGGAGAGAAAGCAAGGGGGATCACAGACGAGGAACAGGAAGCAGGCTGTGGGACACACAGCTAGTCTCTGTCATAATTATCAGCTGACCGAGCTCTGCATGTGTGTCTAGTCAATATCACTGAGAAAGGAACAAAAATTGTAAATATTCATGAGGAAGGTTTGTCTGTCTGGTGGACAAAGACAGTTTTCCAACTAGCAGACAGACCAAGGAAAGCAAATCATAAAGCAAACTGTTAAAACTAAAAGCAGTTCATAAGGATATCACATGCAAAATTAACATCCAAAAAAGATAAAATATTTATTTATAATAGTTATAAAATTATAAAATCATGTATGCATGACTTTATGAGAAAGGCATTGCATATAATGGAGGAATTGGAAGACTCAATATTGCAAAGACGACATTCCCCCTTTCAATATATCTTCATTTAAATTCAGTGTAGCTCCAATAAAAATTCTGAGAGGAACTTTTCATGGAACACTCATTCAAAATTGATAAATAAGGGGAGTACAGATAATTCAGTGGTAGAATTCCTGCCTGCCATGCGGGAGACCCGGGTTCGATTCCTGGCCCGTGCACTCCAAACAACAAAAAGAAACATTCAACAAACGGCGCTGTGGTAAGAGGATGTTCACATGGAGAAGAATGACATGTGTCCCCCACTGCCCAGCAAACAAACAAAAAAAAGAATTATAAGGAAGAGTTAAGGTACAGGAATAGACAGTCATATTTTGGAACACATGAAAATGAAAGAAGGCTAGGCTTACCTTCTTTAATATTATCTATAAAGTCATAATAATTAAACATAATGATACTAGCCCTCGAATTAAGAAATGGATCATTTTTAAATAAATTGGGCAATAGTAGGTTGAATGAGCAGGCGTATTAATATCTTGGATTTTGATATACAGAAAAACTATATTACATTGAAAGACTGAACAGAAAACAACTAAATCATCTTTATACATTAAAACCGAATTAGGCTTTTAAATACCATTATAAAAACAAATATCAGGTAAATTAAAGTCACCAGTATAAAAATAAATGCAATGTATTAGAAGAATTATGGAAAATTATTTAAGTGCTTTTGGTATAGGGGAAGATTGTGTAAACAAGAGAGACAAACAGAAAACTATTAGAGAAAAGAGATATAAATCTGACAAATATATATATAAAAAAAATAAAAACATCCAGCCTTACAAAAAACACCATGTATAAAGTTAATGGTCAAATGATGAGATGGGAGAAAATATTTATATATGGGCAGACAAATGATATCTACCTATATCATAAATAATTCCAAGAAATCATAGAAACAAAAATATAAATAAGCAAATACAATGACAATGAAATAAAAATGGAAAATAAGTCCAGGAAAAATAGTTAATTTCAGTCATCATTGGAATGCAAATTAAGCATTAATTAGATAATATTTTTCCAATTAAATTAGCATAAATTCAAATCAACTTCTCATATCCAGAACCAACAAGATCTTCGGAACTAAGCCCTCTCATATAATGCAGGTATAAACAGAAATTGGTACAGTCAACTTGGTGTAGCATTTGCATGATACCTATTTAAATAAAAATGGGCATACATTACGAACCAACAATAACTCATATCAGTGTAAACAAGAAAAGCTCTTGGGTATAAACCAAGTGTCCCTTTTAGAGATTCCCATTACAGCACTATAAAAATTATAGGATAGTTATACTATATCATGCCCTGTTTAAAATATTTAAATTAGTGAAAGAAATAGGAAATAAAGATCTAAGAAATGTGACATAAATTGTTGCATATAAAAAGCAAGTTACAAAATGATACATAGAGTATGACAATACTTAGTTTAAAGGAAAACAAAACCTTACTTTCATAAACAAATACACGATTAGAAACTGGTAACATTGCTTATCTGTGGGGTTTAATACTGGTTTGTCATTAAGAGTGACTTTTAAGTCGTTTTTTTTTAGATATGTAAGTTTACAATAGGAATATATCCATATTTTCCTCAACTCATTATAATTTAACTGCAAGAAAACATCAAGCTAGATATTTCAGTATTTTTTAAATTAAATTGTTATGGAAGATTTACTTAAGTTTTATATGACCAATACTATATGCATTGATTTACAGATATATAATTCAAATTCATCTTTAAGACTGATTTTAGACCAATGAATTTCACTTGACAGGTTTTTTTTTTTTTCTATGAGTGACTTTAAAAGTCTTAGAAGAAGGCATTTGTATAGGGTCAGAATATTATTTAAAATAGCTATTAATTACTAAGAAAATAGTACATTTACAGAAACTTTACAGACAGCATCTTAACCAAATGATCACCAGTAATAATGAAATATTATCATCAAGTACCACTTATAAGAATGATGAAAAGGGCACATTACCTCTGTAGTATTCTTTCCCCAAATCTATAGCCTCAATCTGATAATGAGAAAACACCAAACAGACTCAAATAGAGGGATAGTCTATAAAATAGCAAGACTCTTTAAAAATGTCAAGGTCATGAAAAAAAAAAAAAAGAAAGAGAGGAATTGTGACAGATTGGTAGAAACATGACCCCTAAATGCAGTTCGGGATGCTAGACTGGATCCTGGAATATAATCTAAGGACCTTAGCGGAAAAACTGATGACATCCTAATGAAGTCTGAAGTGCAGTTACTAGCATCATGCCAATGTCATTTTTACAGTTTTAATAACTGCACTATGGTTATATAAGTAGCCAGCATTAGAGGAAGGTGGGTGAAGTGTGTATGGAACTGATCTGAACTATTTTTGCCATTCTTCCATAAGTCTAAAATTGTTTCAAAATAAAAAGTTAAAGTTGCTGTATAGAGCTTTTTCAATAGATACTAAGACATTACTTTTCTAAAAATAAAGTTAAATTTTAATTGAACTTAAAATTGGGCTAGAAAATTTTCTCTTATTGCTCCTTTGAAGCATGTTCATTACTTACAATTAAATCTGAAGAAAAGCTTGGGTTAACCAAATTTGTTTTTGTTTTTGGTTTTGTTTTGTGCACTTTCATTGTTGGTGGGAATGTAGAATGGTGCAGCTGCTCTGGAAGCTAAGTCTAGAATTACCATATGACCTGGCAATATTACTACTAAGTATATACCCAGAAAAATTGAAAGCAGGGACTCAAACAGATACTTACACACCAATGTTCATAGCAGCGTTATTTATAATTGCTTAAAGATATAAGCAACTTAAGTGTCCATCAACCAATGAATGGATAAGCACTTGTAGTTTTCTGATAATGGCCATTCTAGTTGGTGTGAGATGATATGTCATTGTACTTTTGATTTGCATTTCCCTAATAGCTAGGAAGTTGAGTATCTTTTTATATGCTTTTGAGCCATTTGTATTTCCTCTTTATATAATTTATAAATTTATATAATATATGTTTTATGTGTATATGTTTTATGTGTATATGTTTTATGTATATATGTTTTATATATATATATATATATATATATATATATATTTTTTTTTTTTTTTTTTTTTTTTTTTTTTTTTTTGCATGGGCAGGCACTGGGAATCAAATGTGGGTCTCCGGCATGGCTGGAGAGAACTCTACCACTGAGCCCCTATGGTCCATCCTGTTTCTGTATCTTTTTAAAATACTTTTTTTGTGGCTACCCTAGAGTTTATATTACACTAGCACCATTTATAATCTATCAATTTGAAAGGATGCCAACTTAGCTTCAGTAGCATACATGTTCTGGTATGTATGTTTCTCCTCTTTATGTTGTTTTCCCCCACTTAACTACTTTACATTTTGCATATTGTATATTGTGTATACAATACTATTGGGTTTTACATTTACTCTTTTAGTTACCCTTACTAATGATCTTCATTTCTTCACCCTACTCCAAGCCATTTCCTTCTGTCTTTTCAATCTGCAGAACTCCCCTTAATAATTCTTGTAGGGCATGTCTCTTGTTGACTAACTCCCTCAGTTGCTGTTTATCAGTGAATGTTTTAAACTCTATCTCATTTGTTTTTTAAGTATAGTTTCACTGGATAAAGGAATTTGGGTTGGCAGCTTTTATCTTTCAGTATCTTAAATATATCTTACCACTGCCATCTTGCCTCTATGGTTTCTGATGAGAAATTGGAACTTAGTCTTATTGAGGATCTCTTATGCGTGATGAATTGTATTTCTCTTGCTGCTTTCAGAATTTTCTCTTTATCCTTGGCATCTGACATTCTGATTGGTATGTGTCTCAGAGTAAATCTAGTAGTGTTTATCTGGTTTGGAGTACATTGTGCTTATTGAACATGTATGTTTAGGTCTTTCATAAGAGTTGGAAAGTTTTTGGCCATTATTTTCCTAAGTTTTTTTCTGCCTCTTTTCCCTTCTCTTCTCCTCCTGGAATACCAATGGTGTGTTTGCTTCACGCTGTCACTCACATCCCTATAATGCTACTCATTTTTTCCTATTATTTTCTCTCTCTGTTCTTCTGCTTGTACAGTTTCAATTGTCTTGTCTTCTATATCACAGATTCTTTTTTTTAAATTTTTTTTACATGGGCAGGCACCAGGAAACGAACCCAGGTCCTCTGGCATGGCAGGCAAGCGTTCTTGCCGCTGAGCCACCGTGGCACGCCCTATATCACAGATTCTTTTGTTTTCCTGGTCTAAACTTATTTTAGAACTTTAGAATAGCCTGTTTTTGACTGTTCACATTTTCTCAGCTCTTCATCATCTGATCTTTGCCCTTGATAATGCAGTGCAATTTTTAAGATTGAACTTTTGGTGCAATTGTTTCACTTTCCGGAGAGAGCTTCCTTTTCCCTGTTCTTTCTCCAGGAATCCTGATCTGTTCTATTTGTTTCTGGTGGACTTTCCTCCGCAGCTCCTATTATTTGTTTAAATTCTCTCCCTCACTCAGTGCCCCATTTACCTTATATTTTACAGTTCTGGGATCTGTCCTTTCCTACAGTAGTTGTTTTACTACCCTCCCCATAGTTTTTTTTCTCTGTGAGGCTTTCTTGCCTCTGGTTTCTTCCTCTTTTTGGATATCCCACCCCGGGGAGCCCGATGGGTCATCTAGAGATGAGGGTTCCCTCAGAAGTCTGTTTTTCCTTTAGATGGCCCCTGAAACTGAATTGGTCACAATAGTTCTTCTACGGTGGTCTCTCCCTCTCCCCCCTCCTCCATGGTCCTTTTGTATGTAGCACTCTCAAAGCTCATGTTCTCCCTGGGTTCCTGGAGATGTAGGTCCCTGGTCCTGGATATGCGGGGGCTCTAAGTCACTGCTGTGATTTGGTTTTTAGACTCTATCTGCAGTGAGAGGGACCTAGGTCTGTCTCTGCTGTGAGAGGGACAGCCCCTGGGGTCTCCTGATCCACATGGGACCCCGTGAGGGGGAGGGGAAGAAGTAATCAGTGATCTGGGGTGAATTTCTCATATATGAGATTATTCTGCTTCTTAATTCAGCATTTGTGGAGTCATTCTCATCTCTAGCATCCTCCAGAATTCAAAGCAAGTAGAATTTGCCCTGTATGCTAATCTCTGGGGAGGCTTTTTCAAGAGATGTTTACATTGCTATATTGATGATGTCACTCCAAATTTGGTTTTCATGATAGTAAATAACTAAATACAGTATAAACCTTGAAGAAGTAGATGTGTCATGACAGCAGCTCTCTTTTGTCCTACTTCACACTTTCTGAATGCAATCTACTCTGCTCAGTCTTAGGCAATCTTTTTTTTTCCACTTATGGTCTAAAAAGTCATTTTTCTTTAGTATTCAAAAAGAAAAGAAATCTCCAGATTGGTTCACTGGAGTTTAAGAGTGGCTTTTCTCACTGGTACACATAATTTAATGTTAACTTTCTAGCAGACAACTGTGCTTCCTCTGCTTTATCGGCTCTTATATAACTCATTGTAACAGATGGAATATGTAGTCAAATGTAATTCATATTTCCTTGGTTAAAAATGTCTGTTAACAGCTCATTACATTTCTTCCCAACTCTACACATCACCGCTATATTCAATTTGTGGCAAATAAATTTTTTGTCAAAATTTCCACTGAATGTTTTACATTTGTCTAAAGCTATAGCTGCTATACTTAATTAGGTTGTACTTTTATTGGAAGATCTGGAGCTTAAAATCAATTTATTCTGCTCATTTAAACCTTGACCTTCTTTGCTCATAAAACCACAAACAAAAAATAATTCCTGCATTTTATTTGTCATGATAAGTATAAATAATTTGAATTATAATGACTCAAAGCTGAATGCACTTATAGTTGGTTAAAAATTAATCAAATTTACATGGCTATTGGAAGAAATTTCTAAAATACTCTATTTTTCCTCAAAATAAAAAATCATGATATTAATTATCTAAAAAAACTTTATTATTCATATTATTTTTACCTATTAATGAACCACCTTTGGCTAATAGGTTAACATAAGCCAGGAGGAAAATCTGGCATGAAAGGACCTGCCAATAGCATTCAATGTCACCATGTTTCCTGGTGACACTGTACCTCTGCCATTCCCAATACCATAGCTTTACTTCTGTATCATTCAGGGTTTTCCAGAGAAACAGAGTCCATAGGATATACATATATAGCGGGATTTATTTTAAGAAATTGTCTCACCAAATTGTGGGACCTTCAAGTGAATAAGGCCAGCTGGTAGGCTGGATAGTTTGGTAAGAGTGATGCCACACTCTTATGTCTGAAATCCCTAAGGGAGACTGGTATACAGGTTGGAAATTCAAAGAGGAATAAAGGGGGCAGGCTTCAGGCAGAATTTCTTCCTCTCTTTGGAATCCACAGTTCTTTGGTCTTACGGCATCCTACTGATGGGATGAGACCTACTAATATTTTTGAGGGTAGTCTTCTTTACTTAAAATTAACTAATTGTAGATGTTGTTATTGTCTGAAAAATACCTCCACAGCAACATCTAGGTCAATGTTTGCCAAACAACTGGACACCATAACCTAGCCAAGTTTACACATAAAATTAACTCTTACATAGTTGGTTTGACCAAGAGGAGATCCTTCAAGATCTGTGAGTTACTGGTAAAACATGACCCTTCACTCATGTCATCCATTCCTAGAAATTTAACTTTACCACCATAATTTGCCTAAGATTAGGCAAATTACTTGGGTTTGAATGACCTCAACTCAAAAATAAGGGTAAATGGCTCAATACCCTCTAATTATCCCAATATTCCTTATATTCCGAAATCCCTAGACTCCTAAGTTATCCCTGATCCAAGCACCTGTTCATCTCCATATAGCTTTTAACGTCTCCCAGTATGATCCACAATTCACTAAGCACTCAAACCTACCACTGAGCCTTCAAGAAAAGTGGGTCAACCATCAGCAAGATTCCTTAAAACTCGGTCACTCCTTTGCTTTCTACACCTTCTTTTCTTGACTACTGCCCTGACTCTCCTCAAGGACATAGAAGTGGCTGTTAACAGCTCCAATGATGCTATTTTCTCTCCCAATTTTCAGATTTCAAATATCTTGCAAGTGGAAAAGATGTTTTTCTTGCTCTTTGTTGCTAATTTAATATTATTTCCCTCTCTCCTAAAATTTTCTAGTTCTATTGAGGCTCATGCTTTGCATTATATGGCTGTTTTATTTTCCTAGCATCTCCCAACCAAATCATTCACAACTTTTTGTTGGCCTTTCTTTAAAACTATTCATAATTTGGCCTCTTACCATTTTCATGTTTCTAAACAACCATCAGTTTTGATGGTGGACTTTTGATATAGCATCCTAATTGGTTTCTCCTCTCCAATGTTTACTTCCCACAGTCTTTTCCTCACACAATCCAGCCCAGGAGTTCTCAGCAGAGCATGCCCGAGCAATTGTTGAGAAGCATTTGGCAAATTCTGGAAGCATTTATTTTTGGTTTCACAATGGGCGGGGGGAGGTCTGAGAAATGCTACTAGTATCTAGTGAGTAGAGGCCAGGAATGCTGCTAAGCATCCTACAATAGAGGAAATTTCTTCCTCCCACAACAAAAATTACCCACTCCAAATATCAATAGTGCCGAAGCTGAGAAACTCTGATTTAGGCTGATTATTTCAAATATTTCGCTCCTCTTCCCTAAATCTTCCAATGATAATTCAATCCCATTCAACATAAAATCAAAACTGTAAGACTTTACAAGATCCAGCCCTCACAGCGTCTCTCATCTCTTCTCATAAAACTCCCACCAGGCACACTCTTGACTCAGAGCCTTTATATTTATGATTTCCTCAGCTTAGGAATATTTTTTTGAAATAACCATTTGAATAATTCCCTCAATTATTGCAAGCCTCAGTTCAAAAATCACCTTTCTGGGAATCTTTGTCCTTCCCACTATGGAACTTGTCCATCACTTGCCCTCCCATCACCACCACCCCAAACTAAAACATAATTTTTGTGAAGACAAAGACTAGTCTGTTTTATTTTTACTTCTATATTTTTAGAAAGTGACCAAAATATATTGACTAATCAATAAATATTTTTGAATGAACCAATATAAGAGAGCATTTAGCCAATGAAATTCATTTTGGAGTTGAGGTAATTCAGGCCCAAGTAATTTGACCAAGATCTGACATTTATTAAATTCCCTTCCATGACTAATTCCTATATTCATTTATACCCTTCAGAGGGCTATAAAACTTTGAGTAAGAGTAAAAATTCCATGATCAAAGAAAAGTATGTCACTGATATTAGTGAATTGACCCATATCAATTTTGTCCTTCTGTAACACTGGATCTCTTATTTGTAGGTAGGTATCTTTCACAACTTCTCTTGACACTTGGTATTACCAGGTGATGCAGAGACAGGCCATGTGCAATAAGCAGAAATGAACTTTTGCAAGTCTTTGAAATATCCTTAAAAAGATCATCATTGCTTTCCTTCATTTTTTTTTTTTTTAATTTTCTTGCTGTCTGGCAAGTGGACATAAAGGCCTGCACCAAACCAGCCATCTTGGACAATGATTCCCTTTGGGACTAGAGGTCATGCAGCATATTAAAAAGAAAATGTAGAGAGCTTGGACCCATGACACAGTATGCACTGCAACATATTACAAAATGAGTAATTTCTAACTAATGGAATAAATGAAAGGAATTTTCCACCTTAAACTGATTGGCTATTTTATAATTTCTCATAATATTTACCATATAAGAGCTGCTGATTTGTTTTGTGATATGCTAGCACTCGTTAATAGACACAAGCTAGAAGTTTTTAAAAATTAAAGAAAAATTATGTTGGAGAGGCTCTACAGTAAAATAATTTGTTTTGTAAATTTATAAATGATTACCATTATAACCATTAAAAATGGTCACCAAATTTAGATTACCATGAATTTAAACATGGAACATTTCATTTCCTTTGTGATAAAAACTTGGGAATCAATTTTGAAAGGATTAAAACACTTAGCCAAGTATTTTAGTTATACCTTTCAGGCTATAATTTGAATCAAATATTTCAGCTGATATTGTCACTTAATTGACATTGTAGACAGCAGATTCATTCAACATTACTTACTGAGTGCTTGAAGTTAGTGGAATAGACAGATAGATTCTGGGGATACAATTCTATATAAGTCTTAGCCCTTGATCTCAAGATACCCAGCGTTTTATCAAATTCATTAACTAAGAATCTAAGATAAAGAATTTTGAAATATTGCCCTTTACTCTTAACAGGATGAACAGTAATTAAGCAGGCCATTAGACAGAGAGTTAGGGAATATTAAAATCACATAATTTGAATCATGCATTTATCATAATTTTGCAGTTGACATGGTATTTGCAAGGTCCCATGGAGGATGAACCCAGATATATAAGCTTTAAGGAAACATAACGAGTCCCTTAAAGGTTGGTAAGACTTGATCACAGATTAATAAATGCCATAAGAATATTATTTTTATAATCACAGAATATTTAATGAAGGGTGGTATGGTTTTCAGCTGGGATTTGAAGGATAAGTGGGAATTGGATATAATAAAATGATCAGATGGAGCAGTGAGAATTAAGTGAGAATGCCAAGGCAATATATTAATTAGAACTGACTTGAGTGTAAGGCATGTAAGAATGAAAAAAGTACCAGTGACAAATTAGATAGGGACAGGGCATGGAATACCATAAATATCAGTCACTGAAGAGCCACCAAGTATTTTTCACCGGAAAAGTGAATTAAAATGCCATTCTTTGAAAAATGAATCTGACAACATTTTGTAAAATAAATTATGTTTGAAAGAATATGGGAGTAGGAAATGCAGGTAGAGTTACATTTGTTACTGAGGTAAGCTCAACAGAATTTGGCAAGGGATATAACTACAAAAGATATGTTACTACTTAGACAGCGGGTGCATGGCTTAGCTGATCCTTCTCCTACTCTTAATAGTGGTTTGACCAAATTTCAACTCTATTTCTCTATGAAGCATTTAATATTTAGAGGATTCACTTCCTCGCTTGTGGCTTTGCAGTTTAAAAAGTCTTATCACGTCTTTTCTCCTCATCTGTTCAAAACTAAGGTTTTCTCTAAAAAAGAAATTGGGAGTAAATGGTAGCAAGTTAACAATTCTGCCCTTTTCCATAAATTAACATTCTAAACTGTGAGAAATTGCCCCTCAACTTCTCAGGATGTTCCATGTTTACCTGAGTCTACCAAATTTAAGTTAGCCTTGGCATTTCAAAGAAGCGTGTCAGAGAGAGACGTGCTTGCATAAGTTCATCTCTTGAATGGATTCCAGGTATTTCTATGTTCCTGACACTTTGTATTTGAAATGGGGCTTTCTCCAGTCCCTCTGGTTTCCTAGAGCCAAAACTCGCCTCTTGACCTTATTTTCTTATAAGATTTTGTCTCTCAAGATCCATGCCCCACTTTACTTGACGTTCTGCTCTTCTTGACTCTGATATCTTGCATCCCTTCCTGTACTTCCTGATCTGTGTCCTCACAAGTGTCCTATGAAAAATGACTGACAGCTGGTAAGAGATTCTTCAATTTCAAAACACTCTTTTATTTCTTATGGCTGTGAGTTTTTTCACACAACTCAGGATAACTGTAAAATTTATTCAGCATGTCTTCCAACATATCATTCTTACCTATGGGCACAGTTTTCAATAATTCAGTCAACAAAAATACATTCAGTCAAAACATATCATGGACACTCCTATGTGCTAAAAGGGATGCCAAAATGATTAGTACATATAATCAAATACCTCAAGGGCAATACTAAATAATGGAAAAGTCCAAAGTTTCAAAGAAAATATTTTGAATAAAAAGTGGCATTTGTGAGATAATTCTTCCAATGCTAATTACATGCCTTGCATAGTCTGATAACTAAGACAAGCATATAAGAATTGGGCATATTCCTTGACCTAAGAGATCACATGTTGAAGAAAATTGCTTACTGATCCTTCACTTTAAATTCCAGAGTACAATTCTCTATTTCTTTAACTTACATGATGATACATAGAATAAGGAGGTTTTCAAGAGACTGAGGTTGTCTTAATGTAAAACAATAAAATGAGGTTAAATAACTAAAATTTTGCATTTTACATTTGCCTTTGCTTTTCAATCCTTGTACTTTTTATAAAATACAGAAGATTTTGGCAACTGATTAGAATATCTCTCTTCTGGAGGGTTTTTCTTTTGTAATATTTTTTGAATATTTATAATTCTTTTACAAAGAATTTATTAAATATTTATTGAGAATTAACTATATGCTATTTGTGTCAATGGTCACCGGAAAAGAATAATTAATAATATAGTCTCTACCCTTAAAGTCAGTAAGTATTAGTGTTAGCAACAGACACATAATCAATTAATCACACTGGATGAAAAGTCTGATGGCCATGTATTATGGAACCCCATTGAAATAAAAAAACTTATTTACTTAGAGCATTGTATTAACTCATTTAATTCTTGAGTCTGCTATGAGGTAGGACTATGACTACATTTATCTAATACTTTAGGAATCTAAACTCTAAATCCGGCATGGTAAAATGATAAGCCATGTTGCATTCCAAAAGTTGTTGCAGTCAACGACGACAACAAAATCCCAGACTAATAGTAATTTCAAGCAGATAGAACACTAAGTTGTGCTTAGGCAAAGGAGGTGCAGATGTACAGCATTCCATGGATGAGAGGGTAACCCTACAGTTCCTTATCAAGGATCCACGCTCTTTATAGCAGTTTGATTGGCCTCATTTAAAGCACGGCCCTCAATTTCAAAGTTCAAAACAACTGCTGGGACTTCTGCTATCATCTCTCTGTTCCAGGGGACAAAATGGAAGAGTAAGGGAAGGAAGGCACCTGTCCTACATTCAGAGGAAAATTCTTGCATCTCCCTCAGAACATTCCCAGTGATATTTTATTAGCCAGGACTTAATTTGATGGCCATAACTAAGCACATAAGAGGTTGTGAAATGGAACTTTATATTGGCTAGCAATGCTGAATTAAGATTCAGAGTTTTATTTCTAAGGAAATAGGAGAAAAAGGATGTTGCATTTGAACTCAGTAATCTGTGCCACAGCATGTAAAGGAAACTCTGAAAAGTTTAGTGAAAGAAAAAGTTTTAATAGAGCAACCCTCAAATGCTTTCTTCCTCTTACTTTATTTTTGCACAGGCAGGCACTGGGAATTATACCCAGGTCTCTGCTTCCTCTTACTTTTGATATTAGATTTTGGTGAAAAATTTGGGAGATAATAGGTAATTAGTAAGGAAGGGAAAAGACAAGTGCTATTTAAATGAAAATTTTAATTTTAGAAAAAAATATTCAACCAAATTTTTCACAAAAAGCATAATGTATAAATTAATAGTGAATGGAAAAGCAGAAGTATGATGGGGAATTAATTGTATGAGGTCAATAATTTATTAAATATTCATTTTGGAGGTAGTTTGAAATGTGAGCCCCTTCTTTTTAATGTCATTATCATTATGGGGATTATTTGTAATAAAGGAAAACAAAGAATCTGGATTGTAACCTCCAAATCTGTTTTAAGTGGTAAATGCAGAGGAGACTGACTTTACCTATAAGAGCTTGGTGTTTGCCAGAAAACATGATAAAATGAAAGTTTCCCATCAAGCCTTTAATTATTTATACCTCTCACACTGGAGACACTTTTGGCAGGGCTATTCAGTGAAAGAAAAAAAAAAGGCAAAGAAGCAAATTGCTTCTTTTAAATATTAATTATTTCAACAGGAATAGGATTGCTGAGAAGTGATTAAGAACTTATTTAAACTGAAGGTAGCTTAAATGGATTATTTAAACACATAAACAGAAATACATACATTATCTTTCATCATTAAGATTTTATGAATAGCATAGTCAAGCCTGATGCCCTCTCTTGCTCAGTTGTCTGTCCATGAAAGGCCTGGAGATAGTTTGCAAGGTAGCAAGCCTGTAATTTAGATGTAGGTGGAATGCAGCGAGAGCACCAGAGCATCCTCTTCTGGCCCTGGTAGAGACAGGACTCCTAACAAAAGGACATCAGGTGACTAAGTGACCAGAAATGCCATGTCATGAAATCAGACAGGCTCAGCTGCCATGCATTCTAAAATGGAAGTAATACATCAGACACCAGCCATGAAAGAAGAAGATGATACAATAAACCGTAAGTACAACAGAGTGCCAGGTTAATCTACCAGCATCAGCCCTCAGCTCACACCTGAGGCTGGCTGTCTCAGGAGGAAACAGTCTGAAAATGGTGAACAGATCAGCCTTTTTGGTATACGGCTACAACTTAAAACTGGAATGCTGTTAAACTAAAGCCCACCCAGGGGTGAATTTGAAGAACAGCAGAGGAAATCCTCCCAATGGCAAAGCTGCATGAACTGCACCTGTCATACCCATTGTGTGAAAGCAGAAGTGGCCAAAGATATGCTGGCCAAAGGCTATGGCACAATGGTCTGGGCTGCAGAAAATGAAGATAGAAAACTTGGGACAAGGATATCTGGGGAAGAAGATGGATCTACAGTGGTGGATCTATCAGTGTGGACTGTTCTCCCACCAAAGAGAAGCCTTTCTAGAAGAGGCACTAGTCAGTCAAGCAGACAGAATGATTGGCCAGTAGAGGTCAGTCAGTTCATGTCCTGGACCACCCCTGTGCCAGAGCAATGCACACTGGAATGGAGGCTAAGCATGTGGCTAATTTCACAGACTCCTAGCCAAGGCTGATCTCACTGCTGCTTCTAGCAAATATACAAACTGTTGATGACTTAGTCCAAAACTGAGTGTCTCACATGGCTCCATTCCAGGAGGAGCCCAACCAGCCACTTACGGGCAAATCAGTTGCCCTGGACCCCTTCCATCCTGAAAGTGGCAGCAATTTAGCTTCACTAGAGCCATGCATATGCCAAGCATGGGCTTGCCTTTCCCACCCACCTGCATTCAGCCAGCACCATTATCAGTGTCTTACAGACTATTTCCTCTACCAGCTGGGATATGTAACATCCTTGAGGACAAAAGAACTGAGGAAGCTCTCCTATCACCATGGAGCCCACTAGTCTAACACCAGGCAGAAGGTGCCAGGTGATAGATTGGTTCAATAGCCTCTTAAAGGCACACTGTATTGCCAGATTGGAAATGATTCTCTACATAGATATAGATGTGGTACACGTCCTAAATCAGTGACCATTATTTGGATCTGTGCCACCAAAATGTAGAATATATGGGTATGGTGGTTTGAAGCTCTGTGTACCAGGGAAAAACATGTTTTTAAGTCTAATCCATTCTTATAAGTAGGAACCCATGTAAGTAAGACCCTAATCTAATCTGCCCCTACAACATCAGATTTTATGTGTTTAAAGGTCCTGTTTCCTAGAAATAGAACAGTCCCGCTGGAAGACACTCTAAGCTCCTTGTCAAGTCCGCAGACAAGGAAAGGCGTCATGATACTGGTGGAATGAATTGCCCTTGGATTTTTGGTTCACGGTTTTGAAGCTACAAGAAGTCCAAAATCAATGTGTTATAAAGGTGACCTCTTCTGGCATTCTGGGGCTGGCTGCTGGTAACCCTCGGTCCTTGGTTCATCTTTCATGTGGCAGCCCATCCTGGCTTCTCCCTTCTCTTCCAAGTTCCACTGACATTGAACTTCTGGCTGCTCCCTGTGGGTACTCTCTTCCCTTTACAGCCCTCAGTAATAGGATTAAGACACATCCAGATTCAGTTAGGTTTTGATGAGGTTAACTGAAGCCACCTCATCAAAAGGTCCTATTTACAATGATTTCACATCCATCCACAGGAATGGATTAAGATTAAAAACGTACTTTTCTGGGGTACACAGCTTCATATCACCAAAAATACTTAAGTTTTCATTTCTAGATTTTTTTAATATTCTCCATGTCTCTACTTAATTATTTGACATAGAATACAGCTCTAATAATTGCTTTATGACCTTGTTTGCTGTGTAAGCACTGAGTCAATTTTGATTGATTTTTCTCTTCATCGTTTCTGCTTTTTTTCAAGACTAATAAACTTTTATCTGATGCCAGACATGGTAAATCTTATCTTGTAAGATGGTGATTATTTCTGAATTCCTAAAAATATTGAGATTTGTTTTAGAATGCAGTTAAGTTACTTGGGAATAGTTTTCGTTTTTATTTTCTTTTCCTTTCAGGCTTTGCTTTTAAGATTTGATAGTTGGGACCAAACACTGAATGTCCCAGAGCTCATAATTTATCATAATGAGCCAAAACTCTTCTGAATACTCTACCCAAGGCTGTGAGTTTTCACTTAGCTGGTGAGAACCTGCACAGTGGCCAGTCCTGTGTGAGTACAAGGGACCGTTACTTCTTAATAATTTCAGTTGGTCTTTACCCAGACTCCAGGACTTTCCCTCACACATGCATGGATTAGTTCTCTGCTAAATGTGTGAGGGAGACTCTGCATATCTCCAGGATTCCTTTTCTCTCACACTGGTACTGGGTCCTGAGAACTCTAGTTCTTCAGTCTCCTGGGATTCCCATCCCAGCTCTGTCTCAATGAATCTTCAGGCTTAGCATGGCTTCTCCCTCCATTCTGTGGCTTAGAAGGTCTTACAAGGGAGTGGGCTGGGACAATTATAGGGTTCACACCAATTGATCCCCATTTCTCTGGGATCACTATCTTTTGGTGGCCTCATAGCGAATGTCTCAAAAGCTATTGTTTCAGTTTTTTTAAATTTTGAGTTGTTTTAGATGAAATAGTAAATCTCATCCTTGTCACTCTGCCTTGGCCCTAATTGGAGGTCTATATATCTAATTTTGGCCTTTTAACATTTTTCCTTAGCTGATTTTCAAAGGAGTATCTGCACTCAGAGTTAAGATATACAGGGTAGATGCTATATGTGAAAGCATTCTCAAAACTAAAATTATAGAAATGCAAGGTATTTTTCTTCATAATTTTCATCTTTTTCTTTTTCTTTTCACTGTTGTTGTTTTTATTTCCTTCATTGTTCACACAGAAGACTTAAAATAGGTGGGTCTGGGCGGCTGCCATGGCTCAGCAGGCAGAGCTCCGACCTGCCGTGCTGGAGGTCTGGAGTTCGATCCCTGGTGCCTCCTGCCCATATGCAAATTAAAAAAAAAAAATAGGTGGGTCCAGTTCATTTGATTTTTTGTGATATCTAACAAAATCTCAAGCAGAAACATCAAAAGCAATTGGGGAGTAAATAATTTCAGGCAGTTCCCCAGCCAAAATATTGCCCAAACTTTAGTTGTGTTTTATTTTGTTTTGTTGTATTGATATACAGACAATATAATTTATTTATATATTTCAGTTTATATCGTAAAATGAGTTTCTTTGGGAAAGTGAACATAATGTACCCAAAGAAGCTTTTATGGAAAAATGCAGCTGGATCAGACATATTGTTTCATTTTTTTCATCATAAAATGTTCCTAAGTAAACAACTCATTTTCAAGGAAATAACCAAAAATTATTGGGCTTGAATCTCACTGGCTTAGTAGAGAATTCTCCTGGGTGAAGGTAAACTTAACAGGGTCAAGAAAACCTTTGCTCTCATAGCAAAGCCCTGAGTGCCTGCTTCTTTCTCAACATATCCAGGTCTTTATTCATTCATTTATTTTTGGTTTCTCACACTGTCCAAAGTCTGTGTGCACCCCCTAGGCCATCTCTCTGAAATAGAGTTCATGATAAAATGCTCATTTTGTTTTCAAAAACAAGTTTCCATTGACAAATAGAGCAAAATATAATACTGACAATATTTGTTATAATAAAAGCTAAAATTTAGTGAATGCTTAATATATACTAGCTATTATTCCATGCACTTTATTTTTCAAAAAAAATGTCAATGCTATAAATTTTAAAGAAATTCCACATGTAATTTGTTTTTAAATTTTTGTGGTTTGGGGTAACTTGGAAGATTCATACAACTAAAATCTCATTGAGAACCTTTTATAGCAAGGATTGAGTTAGCTGATAAAAATGTCAGAAAGAGGATAGAACTTACATTCTTGATGAAAACATGAATATTGTTAATATTTATTATATAAGGATTTGTTGGAGCTCTTATTGTATAAGAAAAAGCGAACAATTATTAAACGATTAGTATATGCTAAGCACTATTCTATGCAAATTCCAAGAATTAACACAGCAAATCCTTAAGGCAGATGCCATTATTATACTCATTTTACAGTTAAGGAAATTGAGGCATGGGAAAGTTGAACTGCCTGTCTACAATGACATAGCTAGTACATCAAAAAGCCAGGATTAAAACTCAAGCAGTGAAATCTAAAGTGCTGTGCTTTTAATCCTTAAACTATATTATATATTGAATATATCAAAAAAAACTAAAAGATGTACCATTTTAATTGCTGATTTATAGGTCGTGTTTGAAGCGCTGCATGAGGTCATGGAGTAGGCAGGCAGTCTCTAAACGGCCCCCAATGCGCCCAGCTCCTGCTATCGTGCCCCCGTGTATGTAATCCCTTCCCCTGTAGTGTGGGTGGACTAGTGACTCCTTCCTAATGAGTGGAATACTGCTGACGAGGTCATAGGTCCTTCCATGGTTAGTTAACATAAATACTAAGTAAGACTTCCGCCTTGGGTGCCGTCTCTCTCTTTCCTTCAGATAATTAGCTGTGAAGGCAGCGGGCTTCCCTGTAATGAGCATACTCAGGCAGCCAGTGGTGAGGCATGGAAATCCCTAGCCAACAGCCACTGAGGAACTGAACTCTACCAACAAGCACCTGAGTCAGCTTGAAAAGTAGATCCCCCTCCAGTCGGAGCTTCAGATGATACTTCAGCCCAGACCTTGAGATGGTACCAACCAGCTAAGTCGAACTCAGGTGTTTGACCCTCAGAAATTAATTGTGAGTGCATCAGTATTTGCTTCTTATAAAAAAAATCTGCTAATTTTGGGGGTGATTTCTTAAATAGAAACATGCAGCTAATTCAGATCATCAATATCAGAAACGGAAAATGTTTTTTTAATGAAACAGAATAAACTCTTAAAGTTGGTTTATAATCTAATTCACTTCAGTTTATTTTTGTCCTTTGGAATTGTGCTATTTATGAATAGCGGTCCTATAAACATTTTTATACAAGTGTTTGTGTGATTATTTACTTTTATTTTCCTTGAGTAAATAGTTAACACTTATGTTGGGTCATAGGATAAGTTTACATTTAAATTTGTAAGAGATGAACAAACTGCTTCCGAAGTGGCTGTAATATTTTGCATTCCCACTAGCAGCAGTAGATGAGTGTTCAGGCTGTCTGGCATCTTTACCAGCACTTGGTACTGCAGTCTTTAATGTTGGCAATTCTAGAAGATTTGTTGTGGTATCTAATTGTGGCTTTAATTTTCATTTCCCTAATGCCTAACCATGTTGATCATCTTATTATATGTTTATTTGTCATCCATTTCTGTTACTTGGTGAATTGCCTATTAAATTATTTTGCCCATTTTATTTAATAAATATTATTTTTCAGAATAGCTTTAGATTTACAGAAAAAAAATGTGTGGTCTAGAGACCACATATACACTGAGCTCTTTTGCCCTATTAGTAACATCTTACATTAGTATGGTATATTTATTACAATTAATAAACAAATATTTCTGATATACTCTTGTGAAATCAAGGCAATTGATCAGTTTGTTAGCTGTCAGAATGCAATATACCAGAAACGGAATGGCTTTTAAAAAGGGGAATTTAATAAGTTGCTAGTTTATCGTTCTAAAGCCAAGAAAATGTCCCAGTTAAGTCAAGTCTACAGAAATGTCCAATTAAAGGCATCCATCCAGGGAAAGATACCTTGGTTCAAGAAGGCCGATGAAGTTCAGGGTTTCTCTCTCAGCTGGAAGGGCACATGGTGAACATGGCGTCATCTGCTAGTTTTCTCTCCTGGCTTCCTGTTTATGAAGCTCCCCAGGAGGCATTTTCCTTCTTCATCTCTAAAGGTCACTTGTTCATGGACTCTCTGCTTCATGGTGCTGCAGCATTCTCTGCTCTCTCTAAATCTCTTCCATTCTCCAAAATGTTTCCTCTTTTATAGGACTCCAGAAACTTATCAAGACCCACCCAAATGGGTGGAGACATGTCGTCACTTAATCCAGCTTAACAACCACTCTTGACTAAATCACATCATCCAGGGAGATGATCTGATTACAGTTTCAAGCATACAGTATTGAATAGGGAATGAGATTTTGATTAAAACATGGCTTTTCTAGGGGACATACATCCTTTCAGACCAGCACAGCAATATTTTGACCAGATTTCCTTAGATTTACCTACTGTCCTTCCTCTGTTCCATGATTCCATACAGCATACCACATTACAACATTAATCATCACATCTCTTTAGGATTCTCTTGACTGTGACAGTTCCTTGCCTTGATGACTTTAAAATCATTTTGGGGTATTCTGGTCAGATATTTTGTAAAATGGGGATTGTCTGATATTTTTCTCATGATTACTGAGGTTTGGGTTTTTGGTAGAAGATGACACAGATAAAGTACCATTTTTATAACATCACATCAAGGGTACATATGAATGTGATTCATAACTACTACCTATACTTGTTTCTATATATAACCATCTGGGGCAACATTAAACTAAATATGAATTTATACTGATGTTTCAGACTCTAATTTACTACCATGTGAATCATTTTAGTCTCCTCCCTTGCTCTCCTCAAAAATCCAGCGCCAACTGCAAGAAATTTGGCCCACACCATCTACCACCCATTTACTTAATTGTTCAAGTTCAGTGCACATGTTATAGCAGTGTCAGAATTGTTAATCCATACTCCACGGGGGAAAATATCAATTAGAGTACAGTGTTTATGTACTGTTTCCTTTGCTTTTAGTTTTATAGACATTATTCATTTTCAAAGTTACTTTGGTTGGCAACTTTTTCTGTGTACTCCTTTCAGTGAAGTTGTTTCATACACTTGTATAATTGAGTTGGATTGTTTTGTCATATACTACATTACACCTAGGATTTCCCTGACATCCAAAATACATTTTTTTTTTAACTTGTGTGCATCGTTACTCTGTTTGTGCTGTAAATTTCAATGGGTATTAACAAATCCCTAATGCCATGTATTCATATCCACAGTATCATACAAAATAGTTTCACAGCCCTAAAAATACCATTTTGTATTCCCTCAAGCAATGAATGAGAGTTCGTGTGTTACATATGCTTGCCAATAACTGGTATATCATTTGTTTGTTTTTTATATTTTAGCCATTCTAATAGATTTGTGGTGGTATCCTATTGATATTCTAATTTGCAATATCCTAATGATAAGCGAAGTTTAGTAATTTTCTCATGTTTATTTGCTATATATGCACACATACATATAATCTTCTTTGGTGAATTGTCTGTTCAGATCTTTTGCCCATTTAAAAAAATTAAGTTGTTTATTCTCTTATTATTAAGTTTAGAGGTTGTATATATTCTGGTTAAAAGTCCTTTACCAGATATATGTTCTGCAAATATTTCCTTCCAGACTTCAGATTGAATTTCATTTTAACAGAATCTTTTTTTAAAAAAGCAACATATTTTAATATTGATGAAGTCCAAATCATCTCTCTTTTTTTAATGAATTGCGCTTGTGTCCTTATAATTCATTGTCTAAATCAAGGTTACAAAGATTTTCTCCTACATTTTCTTCTAAAACTTTTGTTTTAGTTTTAGCTGTTATATTTAGTCTATGGTTCACTTTGTATGTGGTGTGAAATAAGGATTGCAGTTCAATTTTTGTAAGGTGTGTTCAATTCAATTGTTTCATTACCAGTTTTGGAAAAGACGACTTTTGTTCCATTACAGTACTTTGTCATCTTTACAAAAAATCAATTGCTCCTATATGTCTGCACCCATTATAATACTTTCTGTTCAGTCACATTGATCAATTCATCAATTCTTTTGCCAATAGATACTATATTGATTATTATCATTTTATGTTAAGTCTTAAAATTAGATAGTATAAACCCTTTGACTATTTTCCTTTTCAAAAATGGTTTTCTCTATTCTAGGTCATTCACATTTTTTAAATAAAATTTTAAAGTAACGTGGATGTTATCCTATTTGGATTTTCATTGTACTGTATTGTCAATTTTGCATGAGATATAGTTGGCAAAAATTGACTGCAACACACAGAGCCTTCTGATCCATGTGCATGATAAATATCTCCATTTAAGTTTTTCAAAAATTTTCTCATAAATATTTTGGAGTTTTCAAAATCAAAATCTATGTCCATACAAAACCTTGTAGGTAAATGTTTAGAGTCACTTTACTTGCAATACCCCAACTGGAGATAATACCCATGTTTCTCAACTGGAAAATGGATAAACAACCTTTCATGTATTAATATAGTGGAATATACTCAGCAATAAGAATGAACTACTGATACACACAACAAAGTGGATGACTTTCAAATGCACTATGCTAAGGGAATACACTAGTCACATTATACTAAATTCTGCATGATTCATTTACATGATACTCTTGCAAAGACAAAAATTATAGGATTGGAAAATATACCAGTGTATGCCAGAGGCTTGGGATATAGGAAGGGTTGATTTCAAAGGGCACAAGGAACCTTTTTTGGGAGTGACAGGACTATTTATTATCTTGATTATAATGGAGGCTACTTGACCAGATATGCTTGTTAAAACTTGTAGAATTATGCTGAAATGCTGAATTTTACTCTACGTATTACTTTAATTTTTAAAATGGGCAAAATCCTCTGCTTTGTATAGTTATATTTAAATAGATACATCTGTCAAAAGTTATTGAATAAATAGTATGTTTCCATATAATTGTAAATAAAATGAAGTAAATGGTTTCCAGCAGAAGAAGGAAGGTAGGCTCTCTCCCATATTTTGTTAGATCTATTACCAAGTGTTCCATGTGTTCTGATGATTTGCAGTTACTTTCAAAATTGATTTCAAATTATTCATTACTGGTATAAAAATCAGTGACCTTATATATTAGTCATGTATAATACAATTTTGCTAAAATCACTTATTTTATTTTTATGGTAAATTATTTGGGATCATCTAAGTAGGTAATCATTTTATTTGTAAATTATGACCACTTTTTGCCTTTATTTCCAATATGTATGACACATGCCTCAGTTTTCTACATGGGTATACTAAGCAAAAGACTTAATGAACTTTAATGTTAAATGCTGCTTAAATATTAAAATTATGCTTAAATATTAAAATTAAGAATAAAATCAACCTTTCCACTTATACATTTTATGACTCAGAGGATTTTCGTTTCTTTACTGTTTATAAAAACTTCATACTTAAAAAATTTGCTTAAAATTCTGTACAATTGTAAAAATATTTAAAAAATCATCAGTTATGATGACATTCCCATTGCAATATAACTGATGTTCAGACTAAATTTAAGGTGGGATTCCAATATTTCTAGATAAACAGATTGAACCCATGAATAATCAAAGGGGAATATTTTGGACTAACTTCATTTGACTTTCTGGGAACCAAAGAGGCTGGAGTGGAGGCGTATTTGAAGATGCTTTATGAATTTTCCTAAAACTCCTAGAAATAGCTTGAAAAACCAAATAAGCAAGAGTCTGGAAACTCTGCCCTACTCTCCTAGGATGGTGACATTGTACTTATTACTATATGTGTGGCCATATTTTTAACCCTCAGTCCTGGAGGCCTGGGGAAAATCGTATGCAACATTTCCTCTTCACCAAATTTTAGGGCTTTTATGCAGCAGTCATCACCTTTTGGGTATATGTAAACCACATCTTGTCTTCATGGTTTTAAAAAAAAGAAAAAAGTAATCAGAAAGCACTTTGGGGTTGCCGCCATTAGCTATACTAGTCATATTTAAACACAGGTGATGTCCTTAAATGCTCTTTCCAGATGACTTGCTTTTTTATAGTCCCAGTTGAAAGTGGCTTAATAGACATTGTGAAAGACCAAGAACATCAGGTGAGAAGATCCCTGTTCCTGCCACAGCCCCCGCTCCAGGCCTGCACCTGGGCTTTAGAAACATCATGACTGGAAGCTATGGTGTGCAAGGATGTCAGAACTTTCGCGCATGCTCGAGGGAAGGGGACATGGTGGTGCTGGGAGGGCTGGAGGGCTGGTAGAGTTACGGTGTGCAAACAAAGACTCTATAGTGTTTGGGCACTTCAAGATCAGTAGCAAACAATGAGACCACAAACTCTAGCAGTTAGTGTCACCAGCCATCCTGCCTTTTTCCTGAAAGCCAGATAAGACCAGTCAAACAGTAGTGAGAACATGCCCCCAAACTACCGAAGCACTAATGGGAAACACTTCGAGCTGAAGACACTTTCTCACCCTCACCATGAGATTCAATCACTGGAATCCCACCTTGAAGACAGACACTGAGGTATATGGGGCCCTGAAATACTGAGCATTTATGCAAGTATTTCAACCAAGATTGAGGTACTGAGACTGTTGGAAATGTGAGATCTGACCAAAAGTAACTGATTGGAGTCAATTTATTTCTTGTTTTCTTTTCCCACTCCCCAGTGGGCTTAATACTATTCAGGAGATCAGACCACTAGGAGATTTTAAGAAATAAAATAAAATCCAAAGGAAATAAAGAATACATAAATTCTTTACACAACTGGAATACTGTGAAAATATTTTGACATGTAAAGAAAACCATGTCTTAAGTGTTCTACAGCTTTTTCCTTCAGAGGTAATCAGAGATTGCTTTTTTTTTTTTAACCAAAGCTTCAAGCTTGCATCAACCTAAAGAACAGATACCAAATAAGAAATAAACTCTGTATTTTTGTGAAGCTTGTGTAGCAGGGGAAAAAATGAGAAGTTTCCTTTAGCTAGACCTCATTTTACAAGTTAATCTATTAAAAATACTAATGTCACCTAAGGCTAATGTTGTGTTCTTTATGTTCCAAGGTGGGATAGATTTTAACTTAATATTCTATTTTGATTTCAGCTGTAATTAAATACCAGAGTAACTACCTTTTTTTGTAACCAGTTCTAGTTGTAAGCATTTTAATTAGCATACTGCCTTGAACAAAGGTTATATTTGCAATCTACATGGGAAAACAGAGTTTTCCTGGTGCTAAAGACACTGATGTAGTATACTGTATTTACACTGTCTAAGAGACTTCACCAATTATACTGATTATAAAGGTCACAGATAGTTCCCTAGTTAGTTTTAGAAGCATAAAATTTTCTAACAGCATACTGTTTAATACTATTAGTCTCTGAAATATTGTGAATTTTATTTTATTTAAAATATAACAGCATAATGAGAAGGCTTTTGAGCACAAAGAATGTGCACTTTTGGAATGCCCATTGAGGTATGTGACAGATATTTCATGGAAGATTCATAAAGGTCAGTTATTAAAGTCAGTAGAAAATAATATCATTTTACAATACATTTCTTCATGTTTTTCCTTTCATATTGAATTTTATCACCCAGTACGTGCAATCAATTGTTTAAACTCATGGTATTTTAAGTAGCCTAAAGAAATATTTTGGATACTTATTGAATACAGCAATTAAAATTATTTTAATAAAACTTAACTCTTGATTATTTCAGGTTTAAAGTAGACATAGTATTGAATACATTAACATGCACCAAAGCTATTACAAGGTTTAACAGTTAATTAGCATCAAATTTGGAATTGTAATTTTTCCCTTCCTAAAAGTACTTAACTTTTACAGCACATTATTTTATGAAAACTGATGAAATTAAGTGAGTGTTATCTATGTCCATTAAGTGAGATAATGTGCCTTAAAATGATACTGTAAACTAGTTTTCATAGCTTGATTTTGTTTTACTGTCTGTTGTTTAGCAATCCCCTTTTAAGACTTTAAATGGGATTTGGTCTCTTACTAATTTTATCTTTTTCAATTAGAAAACAGGAGCTTTCCCCCACCCTGTGTTTTAATGGAGCATGAAATTAACACAGTACTTTTGTTGAAAGTTACTTTTTATTATTGTGGGGCTGAAAATTGGAAAATGTTCATAGGGTCTTTGGAAAACATTGCTTAGTGTTTAAGTATGTCAATCAAATGAGAAGAGTTTTTAGAATTGCCAAACACTGTGGACAATTTCTGACTCTGATTTTGTCAAATAATTTAAATTGATTTCCTCATAAACAAAATGTAAATGGCAGGCAGAAAGCCATGAATAGGTTGGTTACTTTAACTAATCACTGGGTGAATTCCTCTTCCTTAGCTGAAGATCATGGGCTCCCTTCAATTAAAAGCAAGTGATTCCATTTCCATTCCTCTGTTCAGTTATTCTACCTACATTCAGCAGAACACAAACATTAACCTTCAGAATCTAATATCCCACACTGGCTGTGCTGAGGCTGCTGTTTGATTAGTGTGTATTTAGTTTGGGCAGATGCGAGGAAGTCCAGTGTTTCTGAGTGACTGATAAGTACTAAATCTGCTCACTTCGCCTGTTTTCACATGCATGGACCTCCTAATCCCTTTGGGTCTTCAACTGTCATGTCTAAAAAGTGAAGTAAAACTTGCTGCCCCATATGGAGATTCTGTTTGATAATGTGTTACTATGTTCTAACATTTAAAGCTGAATGGATGGAAACTAAAAAGAGATGATGAAAATCGGATACCTGTCCCTGACTTCTATTAGGATATGTAAGGGGGTCCTGACTGTAACGAAAGATTGAGTATCATTTTGGTCAGCCTAAAGCTGTACTTTTAATCATAGTGACACCTTAGAATCACCCAGGAGCTTCAATAAACACTTATGCCCAGTGACTGAATCTAATTTAATCAATTAAGGGATAGTGCCCCGGCACTAGGAATGTGCATGCAAATACATATATACACACACTTGTATTTCACATCTCTCTAGATGTTAACTTTATGGAGAGTCTTGAGAACCTCTGCCATGAAATATTAACAACTTCTTTTTCTTAGTATGGGAAACAACTTGGTCAGATGCCTGAATGGCTGTGGATCCTGCAGGAAGCTGGGAGCCTTTAACCTTGACCATCCTGGAGAAAACTTGCCTCCTATTCTGGCTTCTTAAAGTTGAAATGATCACATCTGTCCTTGACAGGAAATGGGTGCAAGGTTTCTAGAGAACTGCAATTAAATCCATGACCCGTTGGGAACTTAACATCGCCCCCTGGGCACTGCTGAGTAGTGCCTGTTACACTTAGAACATTCCTGGCGATGCTGAGAAATGACTTTTGCTTCTTAGAACATTCCTAGTGATGCTGAGAAATGATTTTTGCTTTCTTAATTTATTTTGGACATTTACCCAGAGAGGACCTTTACCTGAGGCATTTTGTACACTTTATGGTTTGAGAGACTCTATACATAATGTCCTTTAAAGGATTAAATAAGGCTAATTATTCAAACAAATTTTTGCCTAATGGTTTTAATAGCTGTCCTTTCCTTACCTACTTGGTTTATGAGTACAAGGAGATAATGATTAATGAGATAATTACACTGAAGGTGCAGCCATTTTAAAGGTAAAGTAGCCATCCCAGCAGTACTCAAATTTTAGTTAATTAATCCTGCCCATCTCAGTATGCTAAGTAAGTGAAAACTGACCGAGTGTCCTTGCTTTGCCTGTTAGTATTTCTGTGCTATATTGGCAGTAGAGATGGTGGGGAGGGCACTGGATGGCTGAAGATAAAAAAGCAGTGAGACCAGTAGACAGAATTTGAATACAATATGCTATGGTAAGGCAGCTATTTCCTCTTGGTTAAGATTTTTCTCCTTCCCCTTTTCCACCAGCCTTTGCTCATTTTTCTTTCAGAACTATTTTAAAGACTCATTACTTCTAGATAAATTGTGTTAACTCTTCCCAGCTCTTTCCTTTAGCTGTATTTATTCTAGTAATTTGGAATGTCTTCGTGTAGAGTATAATTCAAATATAAAGCGAGATTGTTTTTTGATGTATTTCACAAATTCTTCTCTGGTCAGATATAAGACACATGAAAAAAGAGATTTTCTGTCCTTCTATCACCAAGACACAGCATGCTGTCTGTACTTCATATAGAGACAAAGTCAACCAGAAGGGTTAAGGGAGCATTGTAGAAAGAATGTAAGAATCTGAGGTGGCCTCACTTTGCCTAAGCTGCCATCACAAATACTGCAAAATGGGTTGGCTTAGCCACAGGAATTTATTGGTTTATTGGATTTGGAAGCTGGAAGTCCAGCATCAAGGCGTCCACCCAGCCATGCCTGCTTTCTCCCTGAAGGCTGTGTGCTCTGATGCTAGCTTGAAAGCAACCCTTAGGGTTCCATGACACTCTTCTCTGTTCTACATGGTATGGTCCCTCCTTTCTAGCTTCTCTAACTTTGTTTTGTTTGCAAGGCCTCCAATAATGTGGATGAAGAGGCACCCTCATTAGGTTGGGCCACATCTTAATGATAATGTCTTCAAGAGGTACTACTTACAATGAGTTTACACTCACAGGAATGCAGATTAGAAAAAATATGTTTAAACTGCCATACATAATTCAGTCTACAATAGAGGTGCAAGTACTTCTAAGTGGCTTTGTGATCTTTACTGTAGCAATGTGATAAAGTCCTCAGACATTAGTTTTGTCATGTGTAAAATATGCTCCATGGACTCAGACTATCTGTTGTGTTGTCTTTGTGATTTCTAGGATGGTAGCTACTGGATCTTATACTATTACCTTTTTTATTTGTTTGTTTTTGCATGAGCAGGCATGAGGAATTGAACCCGGGTCTCTGGCATGGCAGGTGAGAACTCTGCCTGCTGAGCCACTGTGGCCTGCCCTACAATTACCTTTTAATGTGCCTATCTCCCACATTAGCCTGTGATGCCACTATGGTGAATAAGTGGGCTCATTTCTATATCTCTAGGACCTAACATAGTGCTCAAATCAAACTTGAATCTCAAAAAAAATCTGACAAATAAGGGATACCTTTTCTATGATTTTGGGGTTTGCAGCTTTGTTAATTATAAAAGGGCACTGTGAAATTTCTAAATCTCCACTAATTTGAGTCTGGTTTGTAAATCCAAACCACACCTTTTTAAAATAGATCTGTACTCTAAGTTCTTGTTGTGACTAAAGCCCAAAAGTGCACCTTAACCTTTTAGGCCAAGGTGCTGAAAATCTGCAAAGCCTGCCCCCAAACTACTTCCTGCCCCTCCTCAAGGCAGGGTAATAGGTAAAACTGTAGGAATCCTTTGGAAACTAAAGCTATCATCTGACTCTGTCAAAGCCAGGCTGATCCCACAAGTCGTGGCCCCATGCATTGCTACTTCCTTCTATTCATTAAACCGGCCTCTGTTTACATGATGGAGGGATCCAGTAGCTGGAATGAAAATGTCATATCCTATCTCTCTGCCTTAGTCTGATCTAGACTCCTGGGGGTTCAATAGTGTTTTAGTTTCTAAAGGAAAGAAGGAATGAGACTCATCCAGTTGACGATTCCTTATATATAGGAAGGGGTTCAGATATCTCGAGGCCAGAATATCCACACCTCTTCCTATAGCCCCAAACTTTCTTAGGTGGAAGAGTCATGGCTTCAATTGGGTGGGAATTATTATATAAAAATGAAACCGAACTTACTGTTTATGAATTTGTTTGTCATTATATTAACAAAATTTGACCTACTAAAACTGTTGTCATATTTATTTTGTTAGACGCAATAACTTTGAAGAGATCATTGATGTTGACACAATGGACAATTTAAAATTAATTAGCTGGGGCCTTCTCAGTTGGCTCACGCTACCCAAAATATGTCTCATTGTATTAATTTATCTTAAGATTAATCTTATATTTGATCTTATTTTTCACTTAGGTCTTCTAGGACCTTCTGCTTTAATTTTCCTTAAGAACACTGCATGGCTTAAGCATCAGGAATTTATGGCCATCAAACAGATTTCTCACTGGGACAAATAAAAATTATGTAACAATACATCTTGTTTTTTCAAGTGATTCTACACTTCTGCTTGCTTCTTCCATTTATCATACTAAGAAAAGATAAATAATAAAAGTTCTTCACTGAACATGAAATCAAAATATTTTTAATACTTAAATCTATAGAACATCTTTTTTAATTTCCAAATATGCCAAGGAAGTTTTTATTTTCTCTAGTTGGTCTTGTGACATCCAGGATGTTTCAAACATTATTCAGGAAAAATAGCAAACCAATTTATTCTTATTCTACCACATTTGGTTTTATTTTGTCTACTTACCTACCTGCCTACCTATCTATGAAACAATAATTACAGTAAAAATACGCAAACAGTCCAGAACGGTATAGAGTAACATAAGAGTTCCCCAAGAACCCCTGTCCCCTACCCCTGGTGATACACAACTTCCTTCAATCTTAGTTCCACGAATGACTCAACAGCTTCTGCTGGAAAAGTATACAAACTTATGGCAACTTTTCCCACCACGTTAACATATATCTCCACTTTTCTTGTGGACAATACTGGTTGCTAATGCGTTGTAAGCTTCTCATGTTATAAGGCTCTCACCAATTTGGTCTGGCAATCTCTTAAATCTTCCCTTCTTCCTCTTAATTTACTCCTTCCATTTTCTCTTACCCTCATTCACTATCCCATTAGCTTTTAACCATTTTGCAAACAAAACTATTTAACACTTTAGTCCTGCCTGTGGGAGTCCATCTGAGTAGGCTTTTTATTTATTATTTTTTGTTTGGATTTTTTTTTTCTTTTTTAGCTCTCTGTGACTGAAGTAGAGGCTCTGGTTGGGGCTGAGGATGGTGAGGCGGTGCAGAGAGTAGTTAGGAGAATACTGCATGGTTAAAGGGTTAGAAATGATGATAAATCAAAATAGATTTTAAAAGGGCTATGAAGTAGGGGGGATGCATAGAAGATGACCCTCAGTTCCTGGCTAGAAAACTTGGAAGAGTGGAGAACCTAATAAGGAAAGAGTAGTTTGATGTATGATCAGCTGAGCTGGGGGCATGCTGAACCCGAGGTAACTCGGGTATCTTTCAGGGTTCCTGGGCTGCTGTGAAGCTATTTTTGAAATGGTTCCTGAATATTTTCCTTAATATTCTTCCACTATCAGGAAATAAAACAAGTAAAACTTCAGCCTTTGTGATGATTTTCACTTACCATCATACTATAGATCCTTTAGAATCGGAAGAAGGATATTCGGGGCTGTTGGCTTTAGTCCAATTCAGTTCCCTTTTATATATGTCAGGCAAGAGTTATAGGCATTAGGTTACATTTGCTTTTAACTCTATTATTGTAATCCTGGTTATTTAAATTTCTTTTCTACCCCATATAATTAAGATCCCACTATACTCCTCAAAATATATTATATTCATAGTTTGAATTGGAAAAGTTTGTGATTCTATATGAAAATTAAACTTTTATGGGAGACACTTGCCTCTTTATACTTTTTGCTCCACTATTTATTATGATTTCAAATGGCATACTGCTGGCATCTACTTAGACACAGCTGGTATTCCAGGAAGGGAACTGTATGATGGAAATTAGCAATGCAGGACAGTCAGGGAAATGATTACTCATCAGAAAGATTAATCAAGGGTGAATGCCAATATTAGAAGCTTGGAAAAGAGACCTGGTGTCAACTGTAAAGCCAAGAGGGTAAAAATGAAATGGTTGCCAGGTCAAACATGCAAACTGTCATTGGTCTGTAGAACAGAGAAAAATGGGAAAGGGGAGGGGGGAGAAATTGGGAAACAATTTGGGATGAAGGTGGCAGCAGTGAGTATTTCTAATATCTTTAAAATCAACCACCAGCATATAATGGATGGCTTTCAACTGTGAGGATTAGACTATAGCTTCTTTAATCTATGCAGGTTTGGTCTTTAAGAAGCCACTATTGTAAGGTGTTACCTAACTGCCTTTCTCCTGGATAATTTTATGTTTAATATTATGAATTTAATAATATTCTATTATTAAAACTAAAAACTTCTGCTTATCATAAGACACCATTAGAAGAATGAAAATAAAAGTCACAGACTAGCAAAAGATGGAAATTAACAATACAGGAAAGGCAGGGAAATGATTAAAGTATTCATATCTGGTATGTGTAAAGAATGGGCTTGAATTAACAAAGCAAAGGGCAGACAATGCAACCGAAAAATGGGGAGTAGATCTGAGTGTGCCCTTCACAGAAGAGATTTTGCAAATGACCACTAAACATGAAAATAGCACTGAAATCCATTAGTCATGATGAGAATTCCAATAAAAAATGCACAAAGTTATTATGATAACACCCTCTAAAATGGCTACAATTAAGAAGAATGACAATATCAAGTAATGGTAAGGGTAATGGGCAATTGAAGTTCTCAAAGAATTAAAAAGGTCGATGTGTAGCAAGAGGCATGTACAAGAATAGGCTAAATAGCTCCACACTGCAAACAACCCAAATGTTTATCAAGAGAAAAATGAATACATATATTATGGTATATTCACACAATGGGATGTCATACTACAGGTGGAAATTAAAATCATAAATGCATGCAATAACGTGAAGACAAATGGCATATTTAGATATAAAGTTCAAAAATAAGGAAAAGAATACTATGGTATTAAAGGACGCATACGTCAATGAAAAAGAAGATTCAATTATTTTAAATTTCAGATAGTGATTACCTTTTGAGAGAGATGGAGGGTTTGCTGAATTAGAATCAGTATGATGAGGGGCTTATGAAGGTCTCATAATTATATGAATTTTTACTTATATAGACATGGTGATGTGCAATCATTTTATGCATTTTTCTTTATGTATATTTTACAAAAATTTTTTAAAGTATTGATATTGAAATGTGTTTTTAATTAAAACACGAACTTTTTAATGAAATTTCAAACTATAATAAAAGATGGAAATTGGTATGCATAATTTTAAATGTTATTAGCATTATTGTTTTGATACTTTTGTTTTTATTATTCTTACACAATAGAACTATTGTCATATTTATTCATGGGGCTACTCACATTTCAAAAATATATTTTATTTCATATTTTCTTATTAACGTAAAATAGGTTGATTTAGAATGGGTTATAGTCAATTAAGTAATATTAATTTTTATTTTGGCAAATTAATATTTTTGACATTTTGTATAAATGTCAATATATAGGGAAATAATTAGTGGTCTGATTTGTGAGTTTTAGGTTTGATTTAAAACCTCTTTATAAACATCTAATTATATTTTTGAAGAATATAGTTTAATTGCAGAGATTCTTTCTTTAAAATAACGAACATTAAGACGTATGCATCTGTATTAGTTTGCTAAAGATGATGAAATGCAGTGTACCAGAAATGAAATGGCTTTTAAAAAGGAAATTTATTGCATTATAAGTTTATAATTCTAAGTCTGTGCAAATGTCTAAATTAAGGCACCACAAGAAGTACCTTCACTCAAGAAAGGCTGATGCCATCCAGAACACCTCTGTCATCTGGGAAGGCATATGGGGACCTCTGCTGGTTTTCTCTCCTGGCTTCTCATTTTATAAGGATTTCCTAGGAGCATTTTCCTTCTGTATCTCCAAAGGTCTCTGTGTGAGCTCTGAAGGCTTTTCCAAAATGGTTCCCTCCACCGTGAATGGGTGAGACACATCTCCATAGAAACTCCCTAATCAAAAGTTCCCACCCACAATTGGGTGGGTCACATCTCCATGGAAACAACTTAATCAAAAGATCACACGCAACAATACTGAATCAGGGTTAGAGAACATGGCTTTTCTGGCAAACACAACAGTTTCAAACCAGCACAACATCTATTCATTATATGCTTTAAATTTACATAGAAAGAAAGCATACATACATTTGGAGAAATTAATAGTATATAAAATACCTTTCGTATTAAAGATGCATATGTGGCTTATTAGTTGTTTGCTTCTGCTTTAAACCCTATTTTTTAATTTATGTTTTTTTCTGCAGCTTTATGGCAGTACAATTTTAATATTGTACATTATGAAACTTGGACAATAAGGCATTTTGTAAAAATTCTTCTTAGGTTACTGAGAAGAATCTCCTAAAGGCTAACACAGCAATCCATCAGAAAATGTGGGACAAATATAAATTCCAATTGGTCCATAAGTATTCTAAAACATTAAAAAAACTTCAATGTTTTTTTTTGAATAATTAATATAATGTATCAAATAGATAAGATGATAAATGATAATAGAGGAAATGATAAATGATAGGTTAAATTCACAAAAATGAGATAGTTCTAAACTTGTATGCACCTAATTACAGACTCAAAATATGTAAAGCAAAAATTGACAATACTACCAGGAAAACTGATGAATCCTGTGTGGCCTCGTATGGTAGCTCTTCATGAAATTTTTATTTCTATTTCTTCCAAAGTCATAGAAATGCAGTTGAGCATACAGCCTATCTCTTGTAAGATACTCATGCCATATAACTAAGTTTTTGATGACAGTATGTGAGGGGAATTGGTTTGTATGGTTGGTAGGTAAATCAGATTTCCTTCTATTTGTTCTAATTCCTTTCAGCCACAGCAAGACAGACATATTACAGTTGTTCCAAATGTTTCTGATTGTCATAAATTCATGTTCTAATAGATTCCTTAGGAAGGCTCATAGATAAAATATTCTTTAAGGTTTTGTGTATTATGACTGATTGTTCTATGCCTTGTAAAAATCGAAGGACTATTTAACTGAATCTAAGATCCTTGACATATTTCTTTCCTTGAATAGTGTGTAAATGTTACTCTGCTTTTGGACATAACATCTGGTTATCATATGTACAATGGCAATCTGATTTTCTGGCTCTTAATAGAACTCTGAAAATTTACTTGGAATATGTCTCACTGTTGAATTTCATGAATTATTTCTCATTTATTCCTCTTCCCTTCCAAATGTAAGCTCAATTTGTTTTCTTAGCAAAGTTTTAGGTAATTGTTCTTTCAAATGCATATTTTGTTCAATTCCTTTGGTTTTCTGCTTTGCATACTCCAATTATATTAATATCAGATGTAAAGTCAGCTTCCCAGTTGGGCAATCAGTATAAGTAGATGGCGCCTCACATTCCAAGGATCTCATGCTTGAGTTTAAAGCTCTGCCATGGCTATCTTGAACTCCTTAATAATTTTATCTTTGGATACGCATTTGAATATGCATTTTGTATCTGACTCTACTACTTGGCGGGGGACTGGACATATATGGGGACGTCAGGGTCAGGGACATGCACGGCTGCATCTTCTAGGGAGGAGTAGAGGCTGCTGTCTCCACCCTGAGCAGGAAACAGCAGGCTGTTTGGCCAGGTGACTGAGGTGATGAGCCTCTTCCCCACCCAGCCTGGTTACCCAGGACGTCTTGGCAGGGAGGTTTCATTCCCTTGGGGGCCACCTATCTGCTGTGGGTTGGAGTGGCTGACCATGGGGGAGGTGGATGCCTGGCCAGACCTTCTCGTCAGTCCAGGCAGCCTGTGGTCCAGCGAATGGCAAGGGCAGGGACCATTGTCTCTGGACCACACGATACAGTGCATGGGGAGGGGCAGGAGGGGAAAGGGGGTCTGTACTGATCCTACGAGGAACCCATGCGCAAGGGGCTATGGCATTAAACAGCAAATAAAAATATGATGACAGGTTAAAGAGAACTTACAGAAGAAATTTTTAAAATAAATAAAAATAAAGCTTCATATTTAGTAACATTAACAGTCCTTGCTTTTTGCTTTTTGAACGAGAGGCCCAGTAGTTTCACTTTATATTCTGTGCCCTACAAAACATGCTTCTGTTCCTTATATGATCTTATTTATTCACCTTCTATAGCATTCATTATCCCATGAATCCTATTTCTTTTTTGAAAAATTATTTTTATCTTCAATTTTCTCTTATCAATTCTATATTTTAATTACTGTAGTTTTTGCATTGTCATTTTATTGTGTTCCTCCTAATTAGTCTCTTTCAAATTACTTTGAAAAGTAATTTTTCTGTTTTCTAATTTTCCCCTAAGTTCTCTCATTTCTCTGTTGTCAGAATATCTAAATTTTGAACTGTTCTTTCATTATTAATTTTTTTTTTTGCTTTGTGTTATTGAACATTGGTTATAATTTTCATCTGTTTGGGGGGGGTCATATTTTTTTATAGGCTCTAGAAATTTCGGCCAATTTTTTTTTCTTATAGTATGAAATAAGTTTTCACATTTTACCAAGTGGATTTACCTGGGGAGAATGGGAGATGGGGCAGCCTAGCTTTTCAATACTCGCTGCTCAAGTGCCCCACCCTCTGAGGTTAAAGACAACATATCCTCCCTTTTCACCAATTCTTGGACTGTCAGAGTTCAGCCAGCTTCCTGAAGGCTCCTTGGCCCTGCTCTGTATTTCCAAGAGGAGTAGACAAAGATTTCCCATTTAGATTTTTAGTTAATGAAGCTCATCTTTCTGAAGGAGGGCTCCAAGGATCTACTGAATATAAGGAGGCAGGTAAGATGTAAGCTTCTCAACTGGTACCCTAGCTCATTGCCTATTTTCTTTGTCCCATATTAATATAACTTTGTCTTGCTCTCCTCATTGGACATATTTCTACTCATTACAGCATGTTTCAGGCATTGGTGGCATTTCTAGATTCATTATCCTAAACACTGTATTGAGTAGAAAACTCTTCAATATTCCCATAGTAAATGTTTCAAAAATACCTAATACTATTATGGCATTATTTATAATCTACAGGTTGTAGTGAATAATTTGTTGGAGATTTAGTGGTGGGCAATTGACTATCCTATCTGAAAGTCAACTATTTTGATTTTTTTAAATATGTAGATAAAAATATTCTGAAGGTAGGCAATTTTCCAAGAAAAGGGGCTTTAATTTATGTTCGTAAGGGGAAATGTAGAATGGACGTTGTGCAGTGGGTACTGATGCACAAATTTTCCTGTGGCGGTGGATAATCAAAGCTACACTTTGCATACAACAGGTATACACAAAGATAAATTTGTATTTATTTTGCAATTTTTAAATAACCAAATGTAAACCTACACACTGGCATATTTAAAATTTAGTTCACATTCTCTCTAAACCTTACTCTGATTGCCACTTGCCAGATACCTTCTTTGTATTACATATTCTTGAGGGCATATTGGAATACTGAGCACACTGATTTGTAATTGGTTTTCTTTTCTCTCTCTCTTCCTTCCTAAACCATGAGCTCTTTAAGATCAAATACTTTATCTCAGTCCAAACCTGCATCCTAGCACTAACACCATGCCTGGAACACAGAAATGCTAAGTAGAACTTTCTGATGAATGTAGCAATGAATAAACTAATTAATTAGTTATCTTGAGGTTACTGGGGCTGAATTTTCAGTCCTCAGATATACAGTAGCCTCCTTATGACCTAGGTTGGAGCAATATCAGGAAAGTGCATCCTCAGACTCAAACGGATTGTGCACCTTAAGACATATGAGGACAATAACTAAAATACTTTCATAGATGAAAAAGAACCTCTACTCCCTGCCACAAACTCCTTTTCCCAACTCCCCTAGTACTTCCTAACTGCTTCTGACTTTAAAGCATTATGACCTAGTTGGTATGTCCCCAAATTTTCCTAAAATCTTCCCTTTTTTAGGGCATTTCTCCTAAATCACAATGTGAATTTTTCACAATAACATAAAATTTAGTCCACATAAAATAAGACCCCATTTTAAAGAGAGCTTTGGATAATATATTTTGAGGTTGTCTTATCTATACTGTAACAAAGAAAAAAATGGAAATTAGTTAAATTCTCATAATGAGCCTTAGAATTAGAAATACATTCAATTCAAAAAAGCAAATATTTTTTCTCATGCATTTCCTATGAAATAAGCAAAGACAAGACATCATTCCCTTTGGAAGTACTGATGGTAATTTTTATTATCAATTGTTTCAAATCTATTATCGATAGTGTCAAAATAGATTTCAGAAAGATAGAATATATGTAATATTAACCACATAGAGAGGCAAATGTGCTCATATGCCACATAAAGATATAGCAATATTATAAATACAAGATCACTGATACCTGAGGTTATTCTCAGTGTAAAAGACTATGATGGTTCTTTGCTTATACCTCAAATCGCTGTACAGGACTATTTACGTTACATTTTAGTCATTGCAAAATCTTGCCTAAAAGAGCATATGGAAATTTGTCAAAAGATCACTGGAAACAAGGTAAAGAAGAAGCTGCCTGAGGGGTGAGCATCTTAATGGATGAATGTTATATGTGTGAGCTTCAAAAGTGGAAATAATCATGGCAATCCAGCATTTCAAAGCATGCAGCGCTATTACAACTATAAAACTGAATATAGATGAAATTAAAAAGCAATCTCTATTCTGCAATAATGCAGATGAAAATATATAGCTATTTCTCTTGTTGAGGTGATTTTTAATAAATGCTAGGGAGATTCTGTTATTGTTATGGCTGTTTAACTAATGCCTATTAAAAATAAAAGATGTCAACAGTACAGAAAAAATGGCTTGTAATGACTAATTGAATATAATATATTTCTCCTCATTTTTAAATCGCTACATAAAATTATCTTGCGGACTACATTTTGTTGATTTTTATTTTGAGGAATCTTTAATTCTGAACACACTTTTTAAATTGGAGTTAAACATAAAACTAATACTAACTCCCTTCCCGAAACAGGAGATCTTTGACTCTTTTAGAGGAATAAAAGGGAAAACCATGCAAAGCAATGACTGTTCAATCACGCATTACCGTGTGGAAGTTAAAATTCTGTTCTGTCTCTGTTCAAGAAGCTTGCAACCTAACTATTGAACCTCATTATGAAGTCTACCAGAAAAGAATATATTCTTTGAATAATGTTAAGTACCTTAGGAAAATCAAATATCCTGAACTGGCACCATTACTGTAAGCCCCGGCAACTCCCTAACACATCCCTTATAACATACTACTTACTATTTTGCAATGGCATAATTATTAGAAAAAAAAGTTCATTCAATATATTTTGATTCTCAAATATATATACCAAGCACATACACACACAACTATATTGGTGCAATGCATATGGAGACACAAAAAGCATTTTATATATCATGATGCCTAAATCTGGGTTTGGAAAAACTACAGTTGGAATATCAAATTTAGGCTGCTACCTGCTTTTTAAAAATTTTATCAGAACATAGCCAGGTTCATTTGTTTATGTATTTATTATCTAGGACAACTTTGGCATTACAACAGCAGAACTGAGTTGTTACAACAAGGAGAGCGTGGCAACAAACCTTAAGGTATTTATTATCTGGTCCTTTACTGCAAAAGTTTGCCGACCCTTTTCCTAATCCATTCTAGTGAACCAAAGCAACAACAGCACAAACAACTAAGACTGAATTATAATGCGCTCATATATCTGTCAAAAATCTTACCAGAATAATTTCATCTTGATTTTATATTGGTTTATAAAATTTGCATTCTGACTGCAGGCTGAACATTTATCTCTATGTGACAAGCCATTTATCTTAAGTTCTTCAATTTATTAAAGAAAAATGGGTCCTCTGCTTAATCAAGTCCTTCAGGATATGTGCTGGGGAGAGCTTACAATATATTTAGTATATAGGATTCCCCACATCGCCTTTCTGTATATATATCGTGGGCTTGGACTTGTGTTTCTAACGTACCTTGTAAACAATTTCCTGCTTGAGGGCAATGATAAATGAATCGTCTCTAAAATAATAAATGATTTACTATTTCAAACTTCTTAGTGCTTCTGGAAACAGGTCTTGGGAAAAGATAGAAGAATTAGAATACAAATACTAGCTGTGACATGCTATCAACAATGAGATTCCTACAAACTTGCTCGCAGTGGAAAATATATTCTCATTGCCCATAGGAAGAAGATTTCAAAGCATAATGACAGAATAAAATTCTCTGATGTATTCTTACTTGTGCTTTAGGGTCAAAAAGAAAAAAGCTAACACCGATTTTTATGTAGAAGAGAGGGAGGGTGTACGAAGCTGGATATTTACAGAGATGCTTGCGTTGGATGTTTAAATGAGAAGGCTTTACCGGGAAGAGAAAGACAAGTAAAAGTAAAGGAGATGAGGAAAGCATCTCAAGGAATTAGGGCATGATTAAAACAAACAAGAAAGAGAGGCCCATCAAGGAAGGCGTGCTTTTGGCGACACGTGTGTGGAAAGGGATTGTCATCCCAACCACAGGGCGGCCAAACGAGCCGAGGAAGGATATGTTCGTCTCTGCACACTAGGCCAGGATTAAAGGGAAACAATATCTTTACAAAGAAAGAAAGAAGAATATACGTGGAGCCAGCTCCACTATGGTGTGGGAAGGAGGGTGTGGAGGCAGGAGTTTGAGTCTCTTTCTTTTGGGACTCTAGAGAGACTACTTTTATATTCACAGTTAGGGCTTTCTAGGCAAATTTTCTGGAAACTGGATTTACAAACAAGCCCTGCAAGTAACTTAAAGAGTGTTTTGATGACCAGAAGACTATGAAAAGATTTACCTCCTTCAATTAGGTGTTTACATTCCAAGGGGGGCAGAGGTCTGGAGCCATGAGACATTCCAGCGGTTGTAAACCTGGAGGACACCGGCTCTTGTCTCTTCCATGGACATTTACTTGCATTCCAGAGGGTAAAACTCAGGATCTTCCTTTTCTTTTCTACCCCAAAAAAAGATTTTTTTTTTTTTTTTTTTTTGACATTAGGGCACAAGGGTTTCTCTCTCTCTCTCTCTCTCTCTGGAGGAGAGGGGAATGGCTGTCCCTCTTCTATAACTTCCCAGAGTCTTAATTCAGGGACTCCATGCCTATAGTAACTGGATATCTGGCTGTCACTGCTGGCAGAGTGATAGACACACACTCAATGGCCATCTCCCAGCCCTCACCTATCCTTACCTCGTTTCTACAGCATGCCATTCCACAACCCAGGGTGGGGGTGGAGGAAGATGTGACTCTAATGAAAAGGCCCAACCAGACCTTAACCTGGAAACCACGAACAAGCAGCCCCATCTTTTATCAGGGTGGGAACCCTCAGTGGCAGGGCGCCTTCCCTTGGGGTGTAGGAACACTTCACACTCAAACAGCACAGGGTCTCCCTCTTCCTCTGCGAAGAGGGGTGGGTGGAGCTGCTACCCAGGGCCCTAACCCGAGAAGTTGGCCTCCTTGGATCTCTTCCCCTGCTCTGGTGGAGCCTGTGCTGTGTAAGAAATAAAGCAGCCATCTGCTGGAAGTCTCTGTGCTGCCCGAGCCTGTGTTCCCATAATACCCCGTGTAGTAACTCACCCCACAGTTACCACGTCCTCGCAGAACCAGGAAGATTTGGGGCCGACAAGATGGATGTAATTACTGCTCAGTGATAATTAGTCTGTCCTTGCACAAAATCTCCTGTCCACACTCAGTTATTGTGAATAGAGATTAAAAATGTACCACTCACTTCTTAACCACTTCTTTCCCCATAAGATAGGCTATGAGTATATGGGATGCATGTGACAGCAGCTGGTGGGGAGGGGTGCTTTAGGTTCCCAGGACAGGTTTGGAAAGACTGCCCCATGGGGAGGGTGGCGATATCTGCCTCGGACACAGCAAGCTCTCCGGCAGTAAGAAACTTTTCGTTCAGGATGAAAGCAAAGCACACACATTTCTATCAGTTTATGAAATTTCACCTAGCAGCTCTCAGGCTAGAATTGTGAATTCTGTATAATATCTGTGCATTCATTGCAATCACTATATTCTTCCTTAGGATTTCCCGTCAGTTTAATCATCCTTTCTAGGATGTGTATCAGAAGATTAACATCAATGAGCCAGTTTGTATATTCTGAAATCTGTCTTTTATTCCTTACTGAAAATCTGAAACTTTGCCGTTCTGAATTGTTCCCTGTGATTCTTCAAAGGTTTTGAAAACATTTTCCACTTCATTCAATAATGGGTGCTACAATAATTAAATCACTGGCATCATTCAAGAGGCTCTCTCTAGTGTTTAATGTATTTGGTCTTCGATTACATTATATCTAACTGTAATTCTTCCTTCGTAATTTGGAAATAATTATTCCTCCTTCAGGAGACAGAAGCTACACAAGTGGTTATTAGTTCTGCCCTGTTCTCCCACCAACAGTGTTCTCTAAGATTTTTTTCTTAACTAAGGGTAAGTTAAGGTTTCTCTTTTTCATCCTGTTGATTTTTTCACAAATTTGATATTATTATTTAAGCATTGAAAAACTATTCCTAATTTCTGTGACTAGAGTTCACAGTCATTCATTTTTAATCTTTCTTCCTGCATTTTGCTGAATTCCTTTTAATCATGGAGCTCTTTGGGTAGCCCCAGTGGGGGGTTGAATTCATTATTTGTGATTATCTGTTTTTAATTTTACTTATTTAATTTTATTTGTGATTCTATTTGCTGACCCTTTATTCTGTTTTATACAATCTGGCCATAAGGACATTCTCACTTGTTATCAAATCTTTTTGATACCTACTTCTCTAAACTTGAGCTCATGTCTGGTGAGGTTTTATGTTCCCTTACTTGTCTGTCATAAATTCCTGATCAGAGACTTATCTGCCATCGTATGTGATTTTTCTTCTTTGGGATTTAAACATTTACAATTCCTTGAAGGTGACTCCATGTGTATGCTCCTCGCTGCATATTCTCAGGGCTACACTCGAGTTAGATGGAACAAACTCCTGTATCGGGCTGTGAAGCAGCACACATCCCCTCCTCTTTCTCTCTCCGCCATGTTCTTCCATTCGCTATTGACATTCAGTGTGACACGTTATAAGTAAGTTAACCAGGTTTCCTTACTGCAGGGTTTCTGAGAGACTTTATTCTCTCAAGGTGAAAAGGGAGAGAGACTGTGCTGTGGCATTTCCAAATATCTTTGAAGAGAAATACTTTCAGAGAAAAACAGGTTAGGTATCAATGTTCTCCAAATTACACCTGGCAAAAGCAGATCTAGACGTTGCCTAAAGTTACTTTTGGTTAATTTGCTGAATTCTAAAAAAATAATCCATTAGAAAATCATTTTTTGGTCATATTTTAAGAGCTATATTTTCATTTTTAGACATCATTGTGCATTCTGAATTACCTATGAGGAGATAAGTGCTTATCAACTTTATCATTATAATTTAAAAATGAATTTACCCTAAGGAGCAAAAGAAAAATACTATGAATTGTCTCTTTTTTTTCTTTCCATTCATGAGAAATTTCACTAAACCTGAGTGTGGAGAAGGATTCCTAAGAGCTCTCTCTCCTTCCTTGCATTTATATCATATATAGTAGCTATGGCATCCACGTTCCATGAACTCAACTGCACAAAATGTAACTTAGAAAAGTTTAACAGGTCTTAATTCTTTCATAAGCCTCATTTCTCTCAGAAAGTTGAAAATTAATCTATTCACTTCAGGGTAAAATATAATTTGTCCATACTTTTCTTTTCTTACTTTTTAAGTTACTGAAAGTTTAATTCAGTCAATTAGGATTTTCCCACAACCATTCTCTTCTCAGAATTTATCCCAAGCCCCATGAGTAGGGAAGCCAGCCAGCAGTCTTGCACTGTTCTATGTAAAGCATCAGCTGAGATGTGAAAGCCAAGAGCATATAAGGAAAGATACCCAGGAAATGCATATTAACTTTGACTGTAATTTGGAAATTTTGCTAAAAACAATATGTTGAATAAAGCGTAGTTTAAGAGGATAAGCACCAGAGTATGTTCTGTTGTGGAGGTCAGAAAAGAAAGGTAACTATTTCAAAATAACCTTGAACTTGTCATTCTTGGAACAGCAGTGCTAGTGGGGGGAAAATGAGGGGAAAAATCCCATAAGTAGTGTATTATAAAAATCTCCTACTTCATATTTGAATTGAGTTCATCCAAAATTGGTATAGCCATTCATTTATGGGTAATAAAGAAATTTCATTCCCTAAAGAGCAATATAAGATTAAATGACTAACAACTGTTTTACTTTACCTTGATTCTACTTAGCTCAGAAATCCTTAGGAAAATAAGGAGAAAATATATTTTGAATCTCAATTTCCTGAAGATTTGTGAAAACATAGCTTTAGAAGAAGCCACAGTTTGGAAATAATGTAAAACAGGAATAACAGAAGCAGGAAGGATTCAAAGCTTGCAAGTATGAAGGCAAAAAGTAAGTTAGGCCTTTGTAAAGAGAAAATAAAAAGTGAGGCTGCAAATACAAAAGTATCACCACCGAGCAAAAAAACACAAATTGTTGGTGTTCAGTGGTGAAATTAACTGGAAAATTACTAATGATCTCATTTTATGATGAGTTTACACAAATTAAATTACTATGGGTAAGTAGATCTTTCCTAAAATTTATTAGGGTCTCCCTGGCTTAATTTATTCCTCAGTGGAATGCTCTACATCAACCTCATTAAGCAGTTAAATATGATACTTGAGTTGGGTAGACATCAGGTAGGCAAGCCCCACCCCTCCCTTCCTTCTGTCCTTGACCTGTACAACATGGAGGTCACTTTCGTTAACGCGTACACCTTGGCTCACAGGACATAAATCACATGGTTGAGGAATAAGGCAACTAACGTTTAGAAGAGGAACATATGGAGAAGTTCAGAGCACCAGAGAAAGGAAACCTAGAATATTCAGCTAAGGATTATTATCCTTTTAATCAATGCCTTGCAGTGATGCTTTGTTTATTTTATATTTCTTTTATTGTTTGTTTGTTGCATCCGTTGAGCTTCCTTCACGTGAGGATTCTTTCTGGATTATTAGTAAGCTACCGAGACTTTTAACTGTGTCCATGACAGATAGATGTCTTTAGGATTATGATGAGCAAAATAGTTTTCAAGTTTTCATGAAGAATATAAGGAAGATGCTGACTTCAGAATTCTTGACTTCGAACTGTTTATAATTTAGTATAGAAGACAGAACTGACTCAGATAACAGTGGGGGGGTTGTAAATTCAATAATTCTCTTTATTCTCAAGTTCTCTGAAAATCCACATTGTACTGCAGAAAGACCCTTAAGGCCAATATTACTGTACTAGGTACACAAAAATTATAGAATTAACTCTCAGGATAAATCCCTATGTCATAAAGCTTTGTGCACGAGCCAATTTGAGGTAAGCACTTTCCCTATCAAACCCAGTGCATTATGATACAAGCTCCCTCTTTGTGTTCTGCAGATACATACACTGGGGTTTGAGCGACAGAAGAATACTGCTTGCACGTATAATTGCTTTTTTTGGAAGACAAAGAATTCATTTAAAAGCATATGTCAAGAGCTAGGGCTAAATGTTTTTCGGTTTTTACTTTCAGCTCAGATTAAAATGACTTTGAATGTAATAAACATTCCCTTTGATACCAAGGATTTCTAGAGCCATATTCAAAGGAATGAATAAACATAAAGGAAAATAGACAATAAAGGAATGTAGTACATGCCACAGGAGCAATATCATTATGCTTCAGTCTCAATCTTTGAGAAAATGTAAAACAGAACAGAGAAGTACAAGTCATTTGGAAAATTTAAGTAGAAGTTTCATAATTCATCACTGGAATTTAAAAATTGAATCTCTGACATTTAGATTATTCTACTATTATATATCTTATATCCGTAAGTCTATTCCTAATGCAATAAAATTAACTAGGTACAAATAAAGAGGAACATTGAAAGCCTGCATCAATAAATGTTGAATCTTTAAGAGACTGAAGAGTAAAATTGTTTAAGGCAGTCAGATGTGCAGAGCCTGCAAATATTCATTTTTCTTCCATCTCCGAACATTATATCTCAGATTTAGGTTTCACTTTTTACATTCAATGTTTTCTGTGATACTAGGAGGCTAGAAACTAAGACATGAAAGAAAAAGCCAGCAACTTATAGAAGAACCAAAACTTTCTATTTAGTATTTGCTTTATTTTGAACTTTCAAGTTTTCAGCTCAAGACCTTTATTTTCATGCCATATGAGATGGCACCCTTTGAAATGTCCAAATGCATCAAACAGTTCATCTTTAAAGGGCTTACAGAAGCAGGACTGCACACCTGATACTTTTAACTTACACGTTATTTTTCTGCATTTTAAAGGTTATCTCGGCTCTATTCCTATATTCATTCATTCAAACATTTATTGAGTATTTACTTTGTAGTAGGAACAAATCAATTGTGGATTCTTTCTTCATGCCTTTTATATCTCCTAAGAAAGAGTCTGTACAACAATCGATAAAATGTGAGTCAAAAAGAAGAAGAGCCAGAAAAAGAGCAAAATCTCCCCTTAACTTACCGATCATATGTGAGAGTTAGACCCACTCTTTTAAGGCAACAGGAAATTCAATAAATTAGGTAAACTCATTCTTGTTGACATATTACGAAAAATTCTCCCTTCTACAATGTCTGTCTGATTTTCTATATAAATAGACAATATAGAGCTCTATAGATTATCTGGTATCTTTGGCAACACAGGAATCCCAACTCAAATTACCTAAGCAGGCGCTCGTTTCAGTGTGTACGTGTGTGACTGTGTGTGTGCATGAGAGTGAGGGGGGGGGAGGGAGGGAGAGAGAGGGGGGGAGGGGGAGAGAGAGAGAGAGAAAGAGGAGAGAGAGGAGAGAGAGAGACTGATTCTGTATAACTGATAAGGATCTGGCTAAATCATTATCTCATATATGTTGTTTTATTCTTTTCTCTCCCCTCCTTGCCTCCCTCCATCTCTCTCACTCTTTCTCTGGTTCTCATCTTCTTAGCCAACCCCATCCCAGAATTTATCCCCGTTCTTTCTGTATAATGTTTTTATCCTCCTTTTCTGCACATAAAATTTCTCCAATAGTCAGAAAACAAGATTACAAGTTTATGTGACTTCACACTGAGGTCTCAACAGAAGGAGAGCTTATTTCTTCCACAGTAGGCTTGCTAACGCAGTCGCAGAGAGAGAGAGTTGATATTGGTCCAGATTGAGTCACACCCCCGATCCTTGGACTAATCACTTTGGTCTGTTGGCTGGGATCCTCTGATTGGCTGGCCAGGAAGAATGGGATTAAAGAGATAAGGAACCGTGCACAGGATATGTGAAAATAGTGGCTCATAAGAGGTGGGTGATTTGGTTATCTGAATATAATGTTGTAGTTTTCTCCCAAACTTATCAACTAGAGTATTAAAGTGGAAAAATGGTTTAATTAAAGAAATACTAGAAGTGATTCCGTAGTTATTGTTTTTTTCCTGTCTCAAAAGAAAATTTCATGCCCATCAAAATTATCAATTTCCCCTCATTTCTGCAAGTTTAAGATTTGAATGTTTGTGTGTGTTTAGCCAAAAGATTTGCATCTGATATTCTTAACTCTTGTGAGCTCACCTTAAGTCCAATAAAACTCAGCAGGCATGCCAAGCCAGCCCTAGTTTTTCTTGTACAGTTTGGTGTTTAATCAAAAGGTCCTATGGCATTAGGCAGATCGAAGACAATTTTGAAAATGCCATATGGCAACCCCTGCTAAATAAAGGTTTTAGCCACAGTGGGAGATAAGAGCTCCTCAGTGGGAAAGGATAGAAATGTTAATCACGTTTGAGAAGATGTGAAAATTGGGGAGCAGAGAGGTTGGAAATGAAAGGTGGTGCAAATTGTAGGAAGAAAGATACTGTAATGTAATGAATTTTCCTTCTGAGAGGATTTTTCTGATTTGCTATCTTTGCACAAACGTTAAGGAGCCAGGGGAAGTACGTATTTATCCACAAGTGTGGAAAGAGGATTTATTAATTTTTCAGGCTCTTTCTCATATTGTAATTCACAAAATACACTATATTTTATAGGAGACAAGGTTTGTTAAGCTCAAATTCTTTCAATATACTGCTTAAATTCTTATGGTAAAAGTATATGTGATATGTTTAAGATAATAGAATGCAGGACTTAAAAGCCCGTGTGTGTGTGAGTGTGTGTGTGTGTGTGTGCATGTTCACACATGCATGTATGTATGAAAAATGTAGTTGTATCTATGCAGAAAGAGCACTGGTCCCCCTAGCCTGGATCTGTACCTTTAGCTACATAAAACTAGATCTTCCTCTAAAAGAAGCATACACTCTTGATTCCTAATTAGATCAACTATAGAAAGTTTTTCTTTCCTCGCTCCAACCACAGATTTAATAATGGCTTCAAACCCTTGCAGAGCTTTCATGGCTGATTAATGGAAGTCTTGGAGCATAGTTTTGCGACTTTGACTTGAATCTTTGGAATATTTCCCTTGCCATTTTTAGTTTTTGGCAATTATACAGATCCAGATGGCACATGCTTGCTTAGAATTGTAACACTCTTTGTTGATGGAGCGAATGTTAAAGTGATACATATTCATGGATGGATCTTTTTACATCACCTTGTATATTGCAGAAAACCATAAAACCAATAAAAATATCCAACTTTTTGAAAAAAATAAATGGGAACTAATCTAAATAAATGTTCTCTTTCATGTGATTTACAAAGCTATCTGAAATCCCTGAAGGGGATGGAATGCTACATTTCGGTGGGCACTCTGCATCATCTTGCCTACTCCATTTTAAGTCAAGTAGTGTGCGTTTTGTGCTGAATAGGCCCTTTTATCTAGACCAGTGTCATAAATATGTCAATAACTTCACATCCAGTGATACAAGTTTTTCAGAAGTCTCTGCAAAATTATAATACTCAAAATCAGATGTGAAACATAAAATGCATCTTAATGGGGCATTACTTTTGGTAAGACTAGTCAAAGATAAAAGGCACTAGTTCAAATTGTCAGGGAGAGTGACTCTCCAGAACTAGGTTCAGGGCCTCAGCAACTTGGGCAGGTTTCAGAAATGTAGCTCTAACTCCAATGGAGGAACTGGAATACTTATTCAGAAGACAGAGATCAAAGGAGCTGAAGACAGACTTAAACATAGAGAGCAGATGGGAGAAACAACCTAGGAACACTTCACACCAGGAACAGAACACAATCTCTAACTAAAGATCTTAGCTTTCTACTCAATATATGGATGATATTAAATATATTAATTCAGCAACAGGTGAAATTATAGCTTTCAGAGGGATGGTATTGGTGTTTACAATGATGAGAATGATCATTAACTGGACAAAGCAGACATGAGTTCTGCACAGCGCACATCATACTTTAGAACACACAGTATGACATATGTGTGGTGACACAGATGTTTTGAAAATGGGATATTTGATGCAACATAAAAATCAAGCCCTTAAACTAAACTCCTCTTATATTGATGCATTACTTCCATTAATCTAATCTTATCCCTAAATTCTGTTATAATCCCTAGCCTTGTTGAAAGCTTTGTGCGTTATGTGATTTTTCTCTTTGTGATAAATGATCTTTTTTTAAAGAACAACTTCATCATAATGGATTTTAGTCATTTTAATTGTACAGTCATATTCCATATTGGTATAATTTCCATTTTTGTCCTCTAAATAGTGGTAAAAAATTATAATGACTATATAGCAAAATCACACCTGCCTTCCTCCTGTGTACAAAATTTTCTATGATTACACTTCATAATTCTCTTAAAAATGCATGGTCACTCATGATTCCTATACCTTTATGGAATGTAATACCTAGTATCTGGGTAAGAAGAGTAAGAAATTATTGATCTTAAGGCAGATATTATAAAAAATTCCTTTGAAACAGTACCATGTATAGTTGAAATATTGGAAGGATTTTTGTTTTCTTCAGAATTTTATAATGGAATTTACATTATGTAGTCTAAAAACAACACTGATCCTTGATAGATAATGATCTAAAAAACTGGATTAAAAACTCTTTCACTGCTGAACTGGATAATAGTTAAGTTGTAAAAGAAAAGCTAGAGCTAGGGAGGCAGAATAGGACTGTTCATATTTCTTGATAATCTTAATGAATCAGCAATGAAAAATGGACTCTACCTCAAGTTGTGCACTTATTTTAAAATAGTGCCATATTGCGAGAGCCCTCAGCAATTTGCCGCATCAAATTAAAATCTTCTCAGCAGAAAACTGTCTTTATTCCAGGACTGAAACAACCTGCAGTAAAGATTTTTCTAGGACAGTAAACATCAATATTTATTTTTATTTCCCCACATATTTAACCCATCTCACTGCTCTTCATTCTGGCCTCACCTCTTAGCTTCCATTGAGGACTATTTTCTTTGCGCTAAAGATAACACTTCAGTACTGCTCTTAGTAAGGACCTATTGCTTACACTTTCTACGTGGGTCTGGAACTCAGAGGAGAACTTTCTTTTGATGATAACAGAAAAATACTGCTACTGAGAAGGTCTAATGTATATGTAATGGGACTTTCAGAAGAAAAGAAAGGCGAGGGGAGAAAGAACAGACCAAATTTACTGTGATAATAACCAAGAATTCACTAAAATTCATGAAATAGAATCTATATTTTTACAAAGCTCTAGAAACCCCTTAGCAGGATAAATAAAAATAAATGTACTCCTAGGCATAAAGTTTGAATATCATTATAATGCAAAGAATAAGAGCAAATTTTACACTAGCTAGAGTGTTGAAATCCAGAAGCGACATCATGCCTGTTCAGAATGGTGCAATAAGTTCTCTCCTAGCTGGTTGTGAGTTAGCTCTTCACTATTGGACAGGTGAGTCTCTTTCTGAAACTGTTCTCTTCTACATAACCCCATCATACTAACACAGCCTCCTCTTTGATTCTTGGATACAGCTCTAGGTAGCTTAATATGTCTTTCCCAGTGGTGTTTCATCATTAAATGTATCCCCCACCCCCACCCCTTGAAGCACAAAAAAAAAACTTCTCTCAGCGTGGGAATATCAAGCAGAGAAAAATATGGCTAATAAGGCTTAGATTATTATGGTTCCCCGATTTGTAATGCCTGTCTCATCCTGTTTATGCATTCTCTTCAGACAGGATGGGGGGCAGATCTTTAAAAGTAGGATTCATCAGAATGATCTAATATGGAGCAGAGATACGTGTCCGAAAAGAAATAACAGTTAGGAAGCTTTTATGAGTACATGGTAACTCCTGTGATTGCTCTCAGCCTTTTCTCCTTTGTCTGAATTTGCCTCTATCCCCACTAACTGGTTATTCAGTATCTGGCTACCAGAAGCTCATACTATGCTGAAGATCTTTGAAATTGATGATGAGAGGTGTGAACTGGAGTCATACACAGAAGGACAAAGTGATAAAATTGTGAAAAAACATCTATCTTTAACAAATCACATATTTTGGCACATAAAAATGCTAATAAAACGGTTTGGGAAATGCTTCTGTTATGGAAGGGATATGAAAGGCCCCCAAAGGAAGGTGTTAATGACAGTATGGTATAGATGGGACATGACTGCCAACTCAAATTAATTCTAAAAATATTTTTCTGCTTAGTTTATGACATTATTCACATTTTCTTTCTATCCCCATGCAAATCTTATTACACTCATCTCTCTCTCTTTTTTTTTTACATTTTTTAATACAAAACTCTAGTAATCAATAACCATGTTGGTGACCAGAACCTGGCAAAAAAAGAAAAAAGAAAAAAAGAAAAAAAGAATTCAAAACATGTAGGATCTTGACATTATTTTCTAAGTGTAATCAAATAATTAAAAATAAATGCATAGAGCAAGAATAGTATAGTATCTGAAAGGTGAGGTTCAGAAGTCAATAATGATCAGAGTTGACATGTGGTATGTGCCAATAGAGAATTTTAGGTCTGTGACAACCATATCAATACCGAGTTGTAAAAGATTGAGGTATTTTCAGAGACTGTGGTCATTTCTCCCAAGCTTTCAAAACTCCCAGCCTCCACAGCTCTTGCCCAAGACCTCACCATTTTCTCCACAACCCACTGGTACATCGGATACAGCTGTAGAAGGAGTGGGGCCATAGGAGATGTGTGTGACCTCGTGGAGCAGTTCTGGAGGCAGAGGCCCACCAGGATGTAAGGTCCCTTTTATCGTTCCTGTTAAATTTCACCTCCATCTTATATTAACACATCAAAACTCACAGATTGTGTGGTTATTAAAAGTATCAGCCAAAATTTATTAATTTTACTTATTAATTCAGATTTATTCATAAAAGAAGAGCAATATTTAGATAGCAGTTTTCAGTGCTGTATTTTTCAAAGTATATGTAAATCCATACAATAAAGCTGAGAATTAAGAGATGACCCAGAGGATAACTTGAATGGAGAGGAATTTTATAGCCTTAGTTGGGAAACAAAATCATCTCAAGCACAGAAATCTGAAGGGAATCATAGACTGTATACTGGCTGTGCTTAAAACACCTGCAACCCCCCCACCCCAAACCTCACACACTCAATGTCTGTTGCTCAAGTAGCTAAGAATCCAGTTCTGACAAATTTATTGGATAATGAATAAATAAAATGATTGCAAACAGGTGTGCCTATTGACTATTTTTTGTGACTGTGATTTTTAGAGCAGCATGCATAAATATTAATGATGACCCATAAAGTTATATAAGTTGCGAGGTTTGGAAGCTGGACTGGTCTTAGGGACAAAAATCTTGTGGACACCTAGGGCAATATGGTCTGTACATGAACCTAAACCCAAAGCTACCTAAAAATAACCCTCCTGAATAGCTTCTCATTCCTGCATTTCCATTAGATCTTTTTTTTTTTTTAAACTTTTTATTAATTAAAAAACTTAACAAAAGAACATTAATATATCATTCCATTCTACATATACAATCAGTAATTCTTAATATTATCATATAGTTGCATATTCATCATTTTTTAGAACATTTGCATCGATTTAGAGAAAGAAATAAA
>PVIY010003020.1:0-56068 GCA_004026745.1 Myrmecophaga tridactyla
AAATTTAATTATGCAATTAATTGGAAAATAAATTACTATGGAAATAATCTTTTGGTATGCAGAATAATAATTTTTTTAATAAGGGTTCACTTTGTTCTTGTAATCTGACATCATAAAGACAATATAATGAACTTCAATGAATATCTTTTGTTTTACTTGACAAAACATTGAAAACATGAGCACCTTGTACTGGATTATATTCTAAAAATGATCCTCCTCTTTAAAATAATTATGCGTAAACAAGTACAGTATGATTTTGCAGTGTGATTATGTTTGAGCATTTCCCACAATAAGTCAGCTTTTGACAATACTTATAGAAGAGTTAGCATAATTCTAAATGTGATAAATTTACCTAAATGTGATTGATAAGCTAATACAGTGTATGATCATCATTACTAGAGTCTGAACAGGGATTTGGGAGACCTCTTCAGTTCCTCTAATCTGATCTTTCACAGAGACAAATAGTTCTTTACAGTAGCTCTGACAATTATTCATACAGACCAGTGGAAATTTTAGGAATGGGAGACTTTGTCTTTGGTTTTTCTAGATTTTTGCAGGATAAATTTTACTGAAATAGCCTTCTGTCTTATTTCAGCTACTTTTTAGGTATTTTATTACATATATCCAAACTCAATGTGTGTTCCACCCTTTAAACATAGCCAATAACGTCTAAGCATATATATATATATATATATATATATATATATACATTTTTAAATTTATATTTTATTATAGAAGTTATAGGTTTACAGAAAAATCATTCAGATAATACAGGATTCCCATATGCTGCTACCCCTGATCATTATTAACAGTTTTCCTATTATTAACACTTTGCATTACTGTGGTACCTTTGTTACAGTTGATGAAAAATTATCATCATACAATTAACTATGGTCCATAGATTGTATTAGAAGTCACTGTGTTGTACAGTCTTATATATATATATATATATATATATATATTTAATTCATTCTGATAATATACATTAATATGTAATATATATTCCCCCTTTTGACAACATTCAAATATGTTAGTTGTGTAAATTAAACTCATGATTTACACAACTAACATTAGTTAGTTACTAAACCATCCCCAAATTTAGTAACAAAATTTTTACATCAACCTGAACAGAAACTGTGTACCAATTAAGCATTAACTCTGCATCTTAGACTCTTTAGCGGCTATCAGTTTGTTCAGATACTCTGTTTTTTCTTGGCTCAGTGTAAGTAGTTTGTTTGCTTCTAGTAATTTGTTCATTTCATCCAGGTTATCTAGCATGTTGGCATACAGTTGTTCATAGTATACTCTTATAGTCCTTTTTATTTCCATGTGGTCAGCAGTAATGTCCCAGTTTTCATTTCTGATTTTATTTATTTGCATCCTCTCTCTTTTTTTCATCAATTTAGCTAAAGTTTGTGGATTTTATTGTTCTTTTCAAACCAACTTTTGGTTTTGTTGATTCTACTATTGTTTTTAATCCTCTTGGTTATTTCCTTCCTTCCACTCACTTTGGGCTTAACTAGCTCTTTTTTTCCCCTAGAACTTCTATTTGTAAGCGTCGGTCCCTGATTTGAAATCCTTCTTCTTTATTAATGTAAGCATTTAGTACAATACAATTTCCTTCCAGCCCTGCTTTTGCCTCATACCTTAAATTTTGGTATGTTGTACTTTTGTTAACATTTGCCTCATGATGTTTCTTAATTTCCCTTATTTGTTCTTTGACCCATTCATTGTTTAATATGTGTTCTTTGATTTCCATATATTTATGAATTTTCCATTTCTCCCTCTTAATAATTTTTAGCTTCATTTCTAGGTGCTCGGAGAAGATGCATTCATTGTATAATTTGAATGTTTTTACATTTACTAAGACTAATTTTGTAATCTGCCACATGGTGTTTTCTGGGGAGTTACCCAAATGCATTAGAGAAGAATGTACATTCTGCTGCTGTTGGGTGAAGTGTACTGTATATGTCAGTTAGATCTGGTTTCTTTAGAGTGTTGCTTGAGTTTTCTATTTCTGTAGGGACCTTCTGTCTAGATGTTCTATCCATTACTGAAAATGGAATAACGAAGTCTCCAACTATTAATATAGAACCATTTATTTCTGTCTTAAAAATCTGTTGATATTTGCTTCATCATTTTTTTTTTTTTGCATGGACAGGCTTTGGGAATCGAAACTGGATCTCTAGCATGGCCGGCGAGAATTTTGCCACTGAGCCACCATCACATCGCCCTGCTTCATATATTTTTGTGCCCTACCATTAGATGCATATATATTTATAATTACTATTTTTTGTTGTTGATCCCTTGATGAAAATATAGTAACCTTCTTTGTCCCTCATACAGTTTTGATTTAAAGTCTGTTTCATGTAATATTAGTAGAGTTATCCCAGCTCTCTATTGGCTGCTTTTTGCATGATATATATTTTTTCCTTTCACTTTCAAGTTACTTATGTTTTTGCATTTATAGTGAGAGTCTTATAGCAGCATATAGTTGGGCCATGCTTTTTAACCTATAATGTCAATCTCTGCCTTTTACTTGTAAATTTTAACGCATTTTTATTTAAATAACTACTGATGATGCTGGACTTTCTTATGTCATTTTGCCATTTGATCTTTGTAAGTCTTTGTCCCTGAATTCTTCGGTTAATACATTCATTCATGTTTATTTGATTTTTTTTGACATACTATATTGAGTCCTTCTTATTTAATTCAGTATATATTTTTCAGGTAGTTTTTTTGTGGTTACCATGGGCTTCAATTTAACTTCCTAAATATATAAAACACGTCTTTGTTTTGATAACAACTTAGCTTTAATAGCATTGCCAAACAGTGTTCTTATACTGCTCCATTCCCAATCACTTTTTTTCCTACTAATTATATTTTTATACACTGTATGTCCAAAATCATAGATTTATCATTACTTTCATGCATTTGTATTTTAGAACCTTTAAGAAGTAAAACGTGGAGTTACATTTAAAATATAGATTATAGTATTAATGGCATTTATAGTTACCAATTTAGGTTAACTTTATGGGAGGGCTTTATCTCTTTATTTATCTTCGATTTACCGTCTAGTCCTTTGCTTTCAGTCTGAATAACACCCTTTAGCACTGCTTGTAGAGCCAGTCTAGTGGTTCTCTTTGAGCTTATCCTGTTTAGGGTTTGTTGGTCTTTCTTGAATGTGTATATTCAGGCCTTTCATGGAATTTTTCTGCTACTACTTCTTTGAATATTCCTTTTGCCCCTTTTTGTCTCTTTTCCCTCTAAAACTCCTATAACCTGGACACTTAAAGGTCTTAAGTCTTTTAGTCCCTGTCCACTTCCTTTCATTCTATTTTTCTCATTACTTTTCAGACATAATCATTTCAAGTGTCTGGTCTTTAAGTTCATTGGTTCTTTCTTCTAACTGTTCCAATGAGCTACTGAAACATGTTAGGCAATTTTTCTTTTCAATTATTGCAGAATTCATCTCCAGTATATGTTTGGTTCCTCTTTAAAATGTCTATCTCTTTATTGGGATTGTCATATTGTTTTTTCGTTGTTTTCCTGATGACTTTTAGTTCTTTTTCTGTTTTCTTTTATCTCCTTGTGCCTACTGAAGATTTTTTTAAGTCTTTGTCTGGTATTTCCAAAATCTGATCTTCTTTATTGGTGGCTTCTTGGAGTTGTATCTAGTTCTTTCAGAATGACCATATTTCCTGTTTCCTTGTCTTGCAATTAATTGTTGCACGCTCTGCATTTTAATACTTTAACCTGTTAACACTGGGATTTAGTTCCTAAATTGTTTATTCCTTAAGTTTTTAATCAAGCTAATTGATATGACAGAGACTTGAGTGCCAGGAATTAACAGAAACAAACAAACCAATGCACAAAATACCTTTTACAGTCTTTATAGTTTGGCTCTGTGTTGACTCATTCTCTCCTTCAGAATTGGCCCTCCTTTCAAGAAGATCAAGAAGATTTCCTTTCACCTGAGGTGAAAGTGAAGTAAGTGGTTCTTGTTTTATCTGTTTGCCTTTTTGGGATTGTTCTTGCTTGTGGCCTTAGTAATTCCCCCATTTAAAGGAATTTGAATGTCCTCTCTACTCTCTATGAAATATCCTTTCTCCCCTCCAGGGTCCTCTATTGTATGACCAAAAAGAGGTAATTCTTTGCCCCAGGCCTTTTGGAATTAATATTTTCTTGCACTTGCTTTAGTTGTCTGCAAATTCTTTCTGCTTATAGAGCGAGATCTGTATGTAACTCTTCAGACTGCTTCCCTGTAGATTGTCATAGACATACAGGCTTCAGTATGCTTATAAGGGTTACTCTGCTCCCTCTGAAGAAGGTCAGAATGGAAGTACAGGCTGACTCCACTTCATACCAGGGAGCCAAAGAGGGAGGGGCCGGCAATGGTACTGCAAGCTTTTTCTACCATATTTAAAGATTCATTCTCTTGATCAGCACTTGCACAGTTACTGCAATTCTTTAACTGTTTCCTGAGTTTTGAAGATGATGACTTTGCCAGCTTTTGCTAGGCTTCCAAGATTCTGTGGAGGAACAGCATCCTGGAACATATTACATTGCCATCTTGGTTGGTTGGAAGTCCATAAAATCAATCAATCAATCAATCAATCTTAAAAATATATATTTTTACAATAAAAGTGAACTCTCTATTGCATACATGCTGTTGGGCATGATTTTCAAGTCAGGAAAACAGGAAGTGTTCTTACAGTGGTTTGGAAAGATGCCTTGCCAGGGAAGTGAAGGAGAATGCTACCCTCTCTGTTTTCCTTCTCTTTAATAATTTGTGTATGCCTGTGTGTTCCAGCACCTTACACAGGTACGTTATACATAATTAGTGCTTGAGCCATCTCAGTGAATTGAAGGATGGTTTCGAGCAAGGCCTATCTTCCTGTTGTCCCTTTCCTTCGGCATCTCAACCAGCAGTTTTTTCATTTCTTCATGCATTTGTTCATTCATCCAACCATTCATTCTTCCTAGGCTGGTAAGGGCCAATGGTAGGGGATAGGGTGAAGGGTTTCCAGCGAGTTGAGGCTGAGAGGCATGGCCAGATCACTCCTTCCTCCTCAATACCAATTTTGTCCTTTGTTTGGTGAAACAGATTTTCATGTTACTAACAGTGCCATTCTTATCCTCCAAAAAATTGCCTTCTTCCTCTTGCTTATTTGTTTAATATTTTTTATTGTGTAATATAACATAAATACAAAAACAGTTCATTTCAAAGTACATTTTAACAAGTAGTTTTAGAACAAGTTTCAGAGCATGGTATGGGTTACAGTCCTACAATTTCAGGTAGCTGCTCTAAGACCCTGAAGACTAAAAAGAAATATTAATATAATGATTTAGGAAATATACTCATATGCTAAATCCTATCTTCTCTAGTGCAATTCTTCTGTCTTCTTTGAGCCTTCTCCCAGTATTTAGGGATATTTGGGCAGTGACCATCATAACTTCTTCATATTGAAAAGGGCTGTTGATATTATGAGCTAGGACGGGGATACAACTGGTTGATGCTCCTGGATAGACTGGTGACTCTGGGTTTCGGGGCTTATCTACACTGAAACCATCTGGAGGTTTTAGGTTTCTGAAAAATAAACTTAGTGAGTGAAACTTTTATAGAGTCTCAGATAGAGCCCTGGGTGTGCTTTAGGGTTTACAGGAATATTGTTGGTTGGGGCTTGACGTAAGATGGCATTTAGCAATATCTTAATGAAGCTTGTGTAAGAGTAATCTCCAGAATAGCCTCTCGATCCTATTTGAAATCTTAGTCACTGATTCCTCATTGTATTACATTTCTTTTCCTCTTTTTGGTCAGCAAGGCATTGTTGAGCCCATGGTGCCAGGGCTAGGGCTCATTCCTGGAAGTCATGTTCCATGTTGCCAGGGAGACTTACACCCCTGGACATCATGTCCCATGTAGGGGTCAGGGTAATGATTTTTCTTGCAGAACTGGGCTGAGAGAGAGAGAGAGAGAGAGAGAGAGAGAGAGAGAGAGAGAGAGAGAGAGAGAGAGAGAGAGAAGCCACATCTGAGCAACAGAAGAGTTCTCTGGAAGTAACTCTTAGGCATAATTAAAGGTTAGCCTAGCTTCTCCATTGCCAAAGTAAATTTCATAAGGGCAAGCCTCAAGATCAAGGGTGTGGCCTATCACCTTGGGAGCTTCTAATGTTTGAGATATTTCCCAGGTGGGAAAGTTCAATAATTTCATGTTTTTTCTCCAGTCCCTTAAGGGACTTGGTCAATACTTTTTAATGATCTTCCCAACATACTCTGGAAAGTATCTGGGTACTACATTAAGCCACACAGAATTACAAGACCTCGTTCCCAATTGTAGGCCTAAAATATATTTAGGTTGTTTAACTGAACTTGCAAGAGAGAGTTAATTAGATTGCATATGGAAAATCTGGGTTTTAAACAAAATTAACCTCTCTTCCCTTGGTCTCATACAGTAGGTGAAGTTCTAAAATATGGACAATATCATCTTTTATGCTGTGTTCTGATTTACCTTAGTCCCAACCAGATTGGCTACAATTCTTATCTCTAATTGAGAACTGATCTCTTTTTTGGCTTCTTTAACAGATGCTGCATTTAGGAATCCTGACTTTCAAAGCTGCAGAACTCCTACTTTGAGTCTTAGGTGTCACACAGGTAACCAAACTTCCAGGAAAATACTAGGTTATACACATATAGCATAGCATCTCAGAATTTAGAAATAACACTTAAAACTCAGGAATAAATGTGACTACTGTAAAAGCTTACACTCTAGACCCCAATTTTCTTATAGGTATTTTCTAAAAGATACCATAAAATATTTGCTCTTTTGCTTCTGGTTTATTTTGCTCAACATAATGTCCTCCTGGTTCATTCACCTCATTTCATGCCGCCTGACTTTGTTCCTTTCTGTAGCCGCACAATTTCCCTCATGTGTGTGCACTACAGCTTGCCTTTCTGCTTCTCAGTGTACCCTTCAGCCATCTCCATCTATTGGGTGTCATGAATAATGTTGCTATAAACATCAGTGTGCAAATGTGTATTCGAGTCCCTGCTTTCAGTTCTATCGAGTATATTCCCAGTTACAGGATTGCCTAATCATATGATGACCCTCTATCTAGCTTCCTCTGGGTCCATTACATTACTCAGAGGAGGGGCTGCCCCATTCTGCTACCCTGCCAACACTGAGTAGGTGTACCTCTCTCTCCACATTTTCTCTAGCAATTGAATTTTTTGTTTATTTATTTTGAGTCTGCAGGTGTTGTTGAGATTTATTCATGTAGCATATATTCTATCTGATATAAACAGTGTTTCACAGTAACTTCACTTAGCTCTACAATCATCGCTCTCAATTTTAGACAATTTTCATTATTCCAAAGACAAAATAACAGATAGACATACCTACACCAAAGAGAAAATCCAAAATACCCCATAACTCTTGCTCCCTGCCCCCATTATTTACCCCTGATATTGTTGTGGTACTAGAGATGTACTCCTGTTAAATATAGATCATAGCATGCAGTAAGTATTTTTTCCCATATATCCCTTTTTTTAAATTAATTCTTTGTACAAATGGTATACCCTCTAAGTAGTAGTTCAGGCAAGAACTTATATTTGCGTGCTAATTTGTGAGGTACATGTTACTAAATAATTTCTTTCAATCATATTTACCTTTGATATGGTATTATTACTTTTAAAAGTGAATGTACTACCATCACTTCTATCCATTCCCATAATTTTAAGTTCAACCTTGTGAACTAGCTTTACATATTAGGTAAGTGTTCCCCTTTGTCTAGCTTCTATCTATTTCTATGTACCCTGTATTCTGTATTTTAAGCCTCTGCGTTTGTGTTTTCCAGGGGGTTCATATAGTGAAATCATATAGTATTTCTTGTGTCAAGCTTATTTCGCTCAACGTTATGTCCTCAGACTTCATCCATGTCGTCATGTGCTTCAGGACCTCATTTAGTCTTACTGCTGCATAATATTCCATCATATGTATATACCACATTTTGTTTACCTCCTAGTCTGTTGATGGACACTTGGATTGTTTCCATCTTTTGGCAATTGTGAATAGTGCTGCTGTGAACATCGGTGTGAAGATGTCCTTTCTAAATACTGCTTTCAGCTCTTCTAGGTATATACTTAGTAGTAGTACAGCTGGGTTGTAGAGCTACTCAATATTCAGTTTGATGAGGAACCACCAACCTCTCTTCCAGCAGCAGTACCATTATACATTCCCACCAGCAGTAAATATGTATTCCAATTCCTCCAAATCCTCTTCAATCATAAATATTTTTGTATACGACATTACCACATTATTTATTTTGTCTGTTGTCTATTACAATTCTCAGGTATGTTTGCCTATTTGGCTTGGACTACCCATATGCAGAAATTATTTATTTTTAATATGTAAAATGCAAGATGTGTCAGTATTGGAGAACACAGGGTTTTCTTAATCAAACAGGCTTGAATTTTAGTTGTGTTTTTTCTTAAAATTCTTTAGTCCTCACTTGTGTCATGTGTAAAACAGGGCTAGTTGGTAACATTTAATCCATTTGACTTTTGTGTGAAAAAAGTCTAGTAGTGTGCACAACATAAGAGTGGGTGTTTTTAAAAAGTAGGTATTAATTGTACTCGAGGCAGATTTTAGTCTACCAACATCTTTGGGGATCAGAAGTCAATTATCTAAGATATTAAATTCTCTTAGCTCTCTGTCATTGGATTAAATATTACACATTTAAATATTACATATTACATATGATATCAGTTGGATATGAATTATATATAGCAGTGTTTCTTAAAATTTAATGTGCCTATGAATCACCTGGTCATCTTGTTAAAAGAATCTGCATACAGATTCTGATGCATAGTTCTAGAGTGAGTCCTGAACTTCTGAATTTCTACAATTTCTTGGCAATGCTATTATTACTGGTTGAATAACAAGGATATAGACAACTTTAAGACTTGATCCTCTATATCACAATTTGTAAGAATATTTTAAATTTATTTTAACTGTATAACCATATGCAGTTGATGAAGCATGATTAAAGTGGACAACTGATAGCTATTTTTTATTTAAAAAAAAATCATGTGAAAATGCTTGTGCAGGCTTCAAATTGTTATATACCCCAGAAAAGCCATGTTTTCTTTCCTAATCTTACCTCTGAACCAGACCTGTTGTTTAGAGTGGAAACCTTTGATTAGATTGTTTGCATGGAGATTAATCCACTCAATCGTGGGTGTGACCTTTTGATTAGGTTGTTTCCATGGAGAAGTGACACACCCAATCGTTGGTATGACTTTCTGATTACATGAAAAAGTGACTCTACCCATTCAAAGTGGGTCTTGATTACTTTACCGGAGTCCTTTAAAAGAGGAAGCACTTCAGAGAGAACTCAGAGCTGATAGAGACACGGACATTTGGAGATGCTTGGAGTGCTGACTGAGAGAGCAGAGGTATAGACATGTACATTTGGAAATGCAGAACCCAACAAATGTCACCATGTGTCTTCCTATGACACTAAGCAAGCCAGAACCCAGGATTGTGTCCTGGAGGAGCTACATGAAGGCCCACAGATACTTAAAGAGGAAACCACTGGCATTGGAAGCTGGAAGCAATGGAACAAGGAACAAGGACCAGCAGAAGCTGGTCATGTGTCTTCACACATCAGCCTTTCTTGAGTAAAGGTATCTTTCTCTGGATGCCTTAGTTGTACAATTTTATGGCCTTAAAAAAACTTGTAACTTAATAAATTCCCATTTTTGTTAAACTGTTTTATTAGTCCTACAAATGCAGAGCTTACAAAATTTAGTACCAATTTTAGGTTACTATACAGCATCCAGGTATGTAATATATCACTAATAAATTCCTTTTTAAAAAGCTGTTCCATTTTTGGTATATTGCATTCTGGCAGCATTAACAAACCAAATCAATGCTGAAGTACATAAGAAGGAATCACAAGTTTTAGATCTGGAGAAATGTGTATTTTAATCTCCACCTTACTAATCTTGTGATTTTGACAAGTTATTCAACAAGAAAAAAAGGACATAATACTTGATTGATTTAAAAGTATATAATAGTGACATTCTAAAAAACAAGCACCACAGTGCCCATCACATATTAGAGACTTAACCATAATTTATTTCCTTCTTTTAAACTGATAGTTTTTATTCCTCTTTCGCTTTTTCCTTTATAATTCTCTATTCTTATATTTATTATATCACTCCTTCTACTTTCTTTGGGTTTACTCCTATATTCATCTACTCCTTAAGTTAAAAACGCTTAGTACATTTATTTTTAACCTTTCGTCTTTTCTAATATAAATATTTTAGTGTATGAATTTCCTTCTAAGTTTTATATGCATATATGTAAGAGAAGTTGAGGACTGACAGGAAAAAAATAATGCTTAAAATATAGGTTTGGGCAGGCCATGATGGCTCAGCAAGCAGAATTCTTGCCTGCCACACTGGTTCGAATCCCTGTGCCTGCCCATGAAAAAAAAAATATATATATATATTTATATAGGTTTCCATATTATACCCTATTATTAACACCTTGCATTTGTGTGATTCCAGGTGATAAAATTAATATACTGTATTGTTATTCAATTAAAATATTTATAATTTGTTTTATGATTGGGTATCTGGTGAATGATATACTTAGAAATGTTTTTGATATTTTTAAATTTATAAACATTTAATTTACTGTCAATACCAAGTAAATTGTTTCATGGTCTGAAAATGTGATGACATTACTGTGATAAAAAATTTTTGAAATTGGATTTATGATCTAGTAAATGATCTGTTTTTATAAATACCTTATGTAGTATTGAAAAAATCTGTATTTTCCATTTTGAGGGATTGAATTATAAATGTACATACACTTGTAAATAGGACCTTTTGAAGATGTTATTTTTAGTTAAGGTTGGCCCAACTGAATCAGCATGACCCTTAGTCCATATTACTGGAGTCTTTATAGGCAGAAGAAATTCAGACACAACCACTCAGAAAAGAGCCAGAACCTGGAAGTGGAAAACCAGAAAAGCAGACACAAGGAAAACTGCCATGTGTTAAGAGGCAGAGATGCAAGCAAAGGAACTCCAAGGATTGTGGCAAGTCAGCCCCAGAATGCTACATAATTTGAAGGGAATGTATGGCCTTGCTGATGCCTGGATTTTTGACTTCTAGCCTTCTAAACCATGAGTCAATAAGGTCCTGTTATCAAGCCAACCCATAGTGTGGTATTTGTTACAGCAGTCTGCCTAACTGACAACCATTCACCAACTTTCCTCATTTTCCTTCTATATTTCTTAGACTTAGTTAGAACAAAGGCTTTGAAAGGGGAAAAGTAGATTCTTACTGAACTGGGTATATAGATGGAGACAGAGATGTTAAAAATGGAGTCAAAATTCAGGTGTCTTAAGTTAGGTAATAGCTCCCCCTTAGTTGGGTGATGGGCTGAGTGCATGTGCCTTGCCACAGCTTAGTATTATGCGAAGTTTATCAATGTGACTTTATTCAGGTTGCATTATTAATTTGTAACCTGAATTTGTGTTTATCTTGCAGCTAAGGTTTTGGAGCACTATACTCTTCCAGTAAAATTTCTTAATTTAAAGAACACACTTTCTTTCAGCCTATTTAAGAAAATGTTAACATTTAGGAGTCCTTATTTATAACTAGGTTAGGATTAGTGTGAATCAAACATTTATAAAACGTATCATCATTTATTTAATTATTTTTGCTAGCTGTTGCATGTGATGGTATTTTCCTTGTTCAGTAGGATTGTAAATTTTATTATCTTTTTCTACAATCTCTTAATAGAATGAATGTTGCAAAATTAGCTTTTCGTTTAAAGGAAGGTGACAACACAAAGAACAATTTTCTCATAAAATATTTGAATATGATCTATTTTCTGTTAGCATGATCTAAATTAGATCCATTGTGGAAGGTGCTTTGCATTTATTATTATCCTATATTACTAGCAATAAAAATCATGTTAGAAAACTGAAATGGAAGCTATGTCTCTGATAAATATTAGGCCTTTGGAGGCTATAATCTATTCTAATTTATGCATAAATAGGTACACTTACTTATAATGCAGAACAATATGTTACTATATACCTCTATGGGTCATATTAAACAATTCTTCTGAATTTCTATTACATTTGTTATGAGTTTGTTTTATTAAAAAAATCACCTCAAGCCATAAAACTCATTGCTATGAGAGAAGAAAGGAACACTCAACAGTTTGCTGACTTGCTTTAAATTTTTAATGGAAATATCCTGGCACTTCATCATGTGAGAACGTAGCTACATGAAAGAAGACTTGGTGGACAGTAAAATATGATGACATAGCTACTCTTTACAAAGAAATAAAGGTGTTTTTTTTTTTTTTTAATGAGACTGAAAGGAACCTTGCAAATATCTGTTCTAATGTTAGATAGGTTCTAATACATGACTTTTAGCAGTGCTTCCTTTTGGGTGATGGGATTAGTAGTTTAATATCCCATTTCATAGTTTTCTGTTTTTTAAAAAGTAAATTTCCATAAGCAAGTATTTCTATAAAGGACAAAAATTAATACCTAATTAATATACTTTAAAATAAAAAAATTATTTGCATTTTTAAGCAAACTGCATGGCAACTTTTAATGAGGTTTAAAATAATAAGTAAACCAGCTAGATTTTTTCCAATGAAAACTTGAATTATTTTTTTTCAAAACCGTATTTTGCTATACTTTTCCCTGATAGATTAATCATTTACATGAGTTTTAAATGGTGCATGGTTGATTCATTTGTTCTCATTTAATAAGTATGTATTTTATATCTAATGTATATGTTCTATTCTATTCCTCTGAATCCAGTGTGGGTTTTTCAGACCAGATTTCTTATCACCTATCATTAGGGAGGTAGCATTTGTCACTTCAGAAGTGACCCAGTGGGCGTGAATTCCAAACTGATACCTGTTCTCAATACTTTAAAGAGCTCACTCAATTTAGGTGGTTTGTTTCATGGTGAGATTGTCAGGATGCCTATCAGGAAGCAAATTCCAGGAAAATCCTCCTGGGAACTATTTCCTATTGTTTCTGTAGAGCTGTCAGGTCTTCCCTGAGGTGGTTTTCATAAATATTTATTTATACCTTATTGTTGCTGACACAAAACTGAAGTCAAAGTGAGTAGTGGTGGTGATACTTTTTTTCCCTTATTTTTTACCCTAATTCATCACAGTTAATTTTAGTTTACCAAAAAGTCAAAGAAGGGCCAGGTCATTAGTGTGGGAGAATTCTCTGAGGAAAATCAGAGATTTTGCCAGTTCCCTGCAAAGATTTAGTTCTATCTCAGGTGGTGTCCACAACGAAATATCATTTTCTAATTCCAAAACAGGAGTCTTGACAGACTATGTGTGGGAAGGGAAGAGGTCTTCAGCCTCAGTAGTACTGAAACAACTGCTCTAAATTCCCATGAGAAATATACACAGAGAGAACTTTGGTCCCAGTGTCCTTTTATTATTCCAGCAGCATCTTCTGGTGGCGTCTGTTTGTCCTTATAACTCTCATTCCATACTCATTTTCTCAACTCTTGCCATATTTGGGCATCAGGCACTGTGCTGTTTGTGAGGGATATAAAGAAATACCTAAGATGTTTCTTTACCCCAAGGAGTTCACAGTCTAATGGCAAGTTCAGATGTGAATATACCAGTTATAATATGTATAATATATATATATAAGGATGATAAATCTACCATGTGCTTTGAAAGCCAGGACAGGTCTCTGATTACCAGGGGTAAAAAATTCCACGAAGAATCATAAATTGTTGCCATATGGAATTGCTCAAAAGTGCTAAAAAGACCATCTCACAAGTGCTCTGTTTCATGCAAGTTTCAAATTAAATGTGAAGAACGAATTTTTTCTATTGTTTTACATATGTAAGATAAATGCATTCCCTTGGACTGTAAAGAGTCCAAGACATCTCACAATTCCTGTTTAGGTCCTTGGAAAGTTTTGACTGGGGTGAAGTAGGTATTGTGTTCCATTTATACATTTTAGCATCCTGTTTTTATTCAAGATGCTATTTAGTAGCCATTTATGTGATAGGATATTTATTTTTTGAAAATGTGTTAGAGTACAAGATGCTGGTTAATTAGTGTTTACATTAAATGTAGAAAATTTGCATATATACCTATGTATTTGGGGTTTTTTGCTGTCTTATTTTAATCTATTTTTTACTTAATATTTTGCATTGGTAGCATGCTGTATATGCATTAGTATGTTATTTCAATTTTTTGTTACCAACTGACTTCTAGGCGCATACATACACCAAGAATGTTTGTGAAAGTACACTGTTCCTGTTCCATTAAATTTACTCTTTAAAATATGAAGTGGAAACTTGGAAAGCTTGTTGTAGTATGTCTTACTGATGCAAAAGAAAATGGGAAAGACCCATTTTCTGGTATCTAATGGAGTGTTTCAGGTTATGTTTCACATAACATAGACTGTATAACCCTGAGGATAGAATAATCTTTAGGCTATCGTTCTTCTTGAACTTTTACAGAAGTAGTTTGTATCCTTTGATTTTAGGTTGTCCCTGTGGAAAATAATCACACATTTTTTTTTTTTGGAGAGTCATAGAAACTACAGATTAAAAAAAGAAGCAAAAACTTACCCAACATTTGTATATTCTTTACTAGAATTTAAGGAAAGCATGTTAGTGGAGACCAGATAATGTCATTCATCATTTATGTGTTATGAAAAGAATTAAGTAATCTTGTCAATTTATTAAAGATCAAGAAAATAGTCTATGAGTTATATTGGTGTCTGAAATATTCTTATTGAAAAAACAAACATCTGCAGTGGTTTAAAAATGATAATGTTCCATAATTTATTAACATATCAACTTGAAACATATTGTAATAGCATTAAATATAGTTGTTAGATCCACAGCCCTGTTCATAAATGTCTCTTTAACCTATGTGGTGCTGTTACGATGCTAGTTAAACTGACACTATTCATCCCATTAATTCTCTGGGTATTTCATTTCAAATGTCAAATACAAGCGTCCTGTTAGGGGATGCTGGGGTTTCCCATAACCTTTTCCTGTCTTGTTTATTGTCACTAAAATGCTAGCCTGGGAAGAAAGGCAGAAACATTTCAGAAGGGGCTTTGTCCCCAGATCAGAAAATGAAGAAAATATCTATTGCTTGCGCAACAGAGGAAAAGTTAAATCCTTTCATGTAATATGTATCTAGATTTTTTAAAATGCATTTTTAATCTCTATTTGCTGTATGCTGTCATATCCGAAATCACAGGATGTTAGCATTCCTCATTCTGCTGTAGAATTGATTTAATAATTTAATATTTGATAGAATGAAAATGAGAAGGATTTTAAGCAAGGAAAACTGTTATTGATAGCCAGCACTAATGAGAATAGAAACAGTAGTTTCAAGTACCTTGGTATTTACAATTTTTAATTTATCTACCAAAAGACCAAACTAAACTATTTTACAAAAGGAGAGTTGATTTAAAGAAACACATACATACTCAAGTACAGATAAAATCTGTATCTGTAATAGTTTAAAATTTTAACATTTTATCTTCTTTCTTTCTATTCCCTAGAAACTGTCGATTAAATGATAATGAGAGCATCAAAAGACCTGAAAGAGAGCTCTCCTGGTCCTCATATTTTAGGGCTGTTGAGCTCAGGGCCAAATCTAAGACTGTAAGCTTCTTAGTTCTAGAAGGTTTACTTAGAGGACATGTTTAGAATCTGCTAATTTTTCTGTCTGTGGTACCCTTTTATCTCATCTTGTCCTGGAACTTTATGTCTTGCCTTTTCCTAGTTCTGTGACTTCTGGACTGAGTTCCCCACTGCTTCACTCTTTGGACATATCTCAGAACTTTGCCAGAGATAAGTGGGGGCTTGAACATGAAGGGTGAAGATCTCCATTCTGGTTCTACAAGCCACTCTTCTTTCATTTGTTCTGTATATCGAGTTCTGCCTAAGAATCACTTAGAAAGGGAGGATCCAACTTTTAAAAATCTGATTGAAAATCTATGCACCAATTGATATGTAATATGTTTTGTCAGATTGGCATTCTTCAGTTCTACTGATGATAGTTTCTCTGAGAACCCAAGTGGGACAAATTTTCAATAAAATCCTGCTCCATCAGGAATATTTTTCAATATTCGTGAATGGATAGTGTGGCTCAATGCTTTTATACATAAAAATCAAGTATTCTTACCAGTTGCTATGGTGCTAGAGGGTGATAAGGAAAGGGTTTTCAACAAGATGAGATGAGAAAAAATATATTTTATTTTATTTTTATAAAATATTTTTTACATTATGATGAGCAAATCTGGTTTATAAACACTTGATTTATAAATGCTTTGTATTCTGGGTATTGAGATAATGATTTGATGGTTCCTAGGTATAGGGAGTCAAAATGAAACAAATACAATCATATGAATATCCAAATGTCAGAATGGCTTCCATTTTTTCTTCATTACCATAAGACTCCAGGGGCCCAGATAAACCAAGGGTAGGATATCCTGGATGTAGTAGTGTTTTTACTAAATATAGAACTTATGTATGTCCAATCATTTCTTTGATTTACCTCCACAAAAACACCATATCACTTATACTGTATCATAACTTTTCAGTGTCAGTTTCACTAAATTCTTGCCCGCAGTGGACATTATCCTTTTCCTACTTTGTCAACTTTTTGAAACAAAGAACATGCCATTACACTAATTTACATTTATATTATTGCTAATGTTAATTTTTGTGTTAATTAAATTAATTTACCTATTCAAGAAGAACAAATGAATAAATGGATTGTCAGTGTACTCACAGTGAAGTTTAGATACAATTATTCTCAATGCAATAATTCTTTTTATAACATTCCTGATAGCGAATTTTCCTTTTTGGTTGTTTTTCCACATGCTATTTGACAATGTTTTCATGCTAGTTCCTGTTCTCTAACTCCAAAATGCTGAGAGAATTTTCAAGTGGGTATGCTTGAGTATTTTTAACAGCTTGTTCCATTTTTGGCCAGTGTTAAAAAGGTTCTAGGTATTTTTTTTTCTCATGTGATCAATAGTTGATTAAAATGCTATCAACCAATCTACATCATTGGATTCTGAGGGGGAAAAAATCAAAGGCAGGAAACCATGCATAAGAAGTAATATCATTTGTTTTAACCTGACATTTCTTATGCAATTCTCTTTATGTCCTCTGTGTGCTGCTTCCAGCAATTACACCTTATAGATCAAACATGAATCATAATGCAGAACTGAGTTCAAAATCTTGGCAGTGGTTAAGGTTAATATTCTTCAATAAGTATAGTGGATAAATTAATCCGATTTTAAATTTGGACAAGGTGAACATTCCTTTTGGAAGTAATTTGAGCTAAATAATTTGGTAGATGATATCTGATATCTCTGTCTGAATGTAAAAGTCACTAACAGACAAGAAAAACCTCTTAACATAGCTTTTGAAAGAAAACTACCTGTTATATGTATGGAAAATTATCACATTGGAAAAATTGAGGTGTTAGTTTCCATAACCATCCTGTGCTTAGATAGCTTTCATCTGTTTAAATTCTCTCTCTCTCTCTCTCAATCCTAGAAAATTTATATTTTACATTTCTTAAGGGTCTGCATGATTATTATTAACCCTCTGTTAATAATTACAGATTTATTTGATTGCTTTGGAAGGACTTCAAGCAATTAAGAGATGCAGAAAAACTATTTCCCCAGAGTTCCTATGTAGATGTGTAGCACAAATGAGTTGAACTACTTAAGTATTAAAAAATTGTAATTTTGTTTTATGGTGTTTTTGGAATGACTGGCATTTCTGAGATAAAAATGAAATCATGAGGAAAATTCTGTAAAACTTGGGGAAAAGGCCATCTTCAGGTTGACGGCATATTAGTGAAAGCTTCGTCTTACTTGACACTTCATGAATTTTTTTCCCCCAACACACCATTCTGATAACTAGTCACTAAAGAAAAATATATAGCCACGTCACTGTATTTGAGTGATGGTTAAGTGCAGATAATGTTGTTTAATCTAAAGGCATTTATACCAGCTTTGTATTTTGTTTTTGTATTTACATTTTCCTTATACTTTGGCCTATGATTACTTGTATCCTGGAATATATCTTAAGAAATTTGTTAGTAATGTATAGTGTCTTATACTAATCCTATTATATATATATATATATATATATATATATATGTATAGGTATAATATATATTATGTGTGAATATGTGTTTGTATGAATATGAAGCACTAGACAATTTAGAAAGCACTTTCACATGTATCAATTTGTTTAAAGCTTTCAAAAGCCCTATGACATAGATAGTATCCCTGTTTTGTAGATTAGAACTCCTAAGATATTCAGGCAAATATAAAATAAATAAAACTAAAATTCAAGTGTAGATTTTTTACTGTATCCTTTTTAAAAGTATAATTGCTTCATTGTTTGTATAAAAATAAGATATATTCTGATATATGCTACAACTTGCATGAACTTTGGAAACATTATGCTAAGTGAGATAATTCAGACACAAAAGCACATATGATTCCACTTATATGAGATATATAGAATAGGCAAACTCATAGAGACAGAAAGTATATTAGAGTTTACCAGGGGCTGGGGTGGGAGAAATAGCTATCGCTTAATGGGTGCAGAGTTTCATGTGTTTGGAGCAATATGAAATGCTATAAATAGATAGTGATGATGGTTGCACAGCATTGTCTTTGTAATTAATGCCACTGAATTGTGCATGAGTTGCCATGGTTAAAAGGGAAAACTAGTATATATAATTTTTATCACAATAAAAAATGTAAGAAAAAACATAAACTTTTTTTAAAATATATACTCAGAAAAATTTAAACAAAGCTCAAATGTTGCTGACCTTCCAGCAAAATTAATCACCCACCTTCTCTAAATATATTCCATATATACAACTTTCATTGTATATGAGGAAAGGCCAATAGCTAGTCAGAAAGAAATGATTTTTGAAAATGAGATGATGTGTTTCCACGTAAAGATAGAACACATTGATTTTTTTTCATTATTATTATTATTATTTTTACATGGGCAGGCACTGGGAATTGAACCCGGCTTTCCGGCATGGCAGGCGAGAACTCTGCCACTGAGCCACCATTGTACCACCTGGTTTATTTTTACTTCAGCGTAACTGAGATAAAAGGAACAGAAGTAAAATTGTAGGAATTGTTGAACATCAAGTGAATGTTTCCTTTTTAAAAGTGAAAGATACCTCCACGTTTAAGAATAAGACTATGACTATAGGAGCTTGGCATCAATGTGTTTTATTGTTTCAACTATGCAAAGTATGTTGACTCCTTGCTAGGAAAAAAAGGAAATTATTACCCTACCCTTACAAAATCCATAGTTGCTTAAATCCCTTACTTAAATAAATTCAATGCTCATCATAGATCTTTTTTATTTCACTATTTTTCCATTGTTAAGCTATCCTGATTCACCTTTCAATTGCCAAGATCTCACTGACAGTTTTGTACATATGTGTGTTTTTAAAGAAAAGCTTCTGGATGCTAAATTACTTGGTTACAAATGAAAGAAAACTTGGCTGAATGTACAATCCTTGATTTATGCTTTCACATTAGAGCTGTGTAATCATTTTTCAAGTGTCTTCTAATGTTAATCATGTGCAAGGCATATTAGTGCATTTATATAAAAGAAGAAATACTTGCCTTATATACTTTAACATTTTCCTTTGACATGTAAGCTTGAAGGTACTAAAGGCATTTGGCCTTTATACCGATACATAATATCTGCACAATTAAAGGGCTCTTATGGAGAAGGCAGTTTTTCCATATCCATTGGGTCGGGTGTCCCTTTTCTGTGCCTTCTTGCTTCTTTTTTTTTTTTTTTTTTTTTTCGCATGGGCGGGCTCCAGGAAACGAACCTATGCTTCTCTTTATCATTGCATTTAAGACATTGTGTTCTAATCATCTGCACAGAGACCTAGTTGGTGAATTTCTTGAGTGCAGAAACTTAATAGGCACTCAATAAACTTTTTTTTTAAATTTTATCTTCCATTGATTTGTAGTGGCTGCCAGGAATACTGTGTTGAAAGTGATACTTGAACCAGTTCTGGTTTAGCAAAAAAGAGTATTGTGGTTGGTCAGTAATGTCTGTCCTGTGCTGAGGTGTTAAAAGTGATACCGAAAGTGAAAACTACGTTTTATCCTAAATAGACACTATTTATTTAGCACAGATTGCAGAATCAGGTCTATTGATCAATACTCCAGGAGGTAGATTTTGACCCAATACAAGGAAAACTGCTTTAATGACTAGATGAGTATAAACCTTGGGTGAGTTTATCTCCTTTCCCCAGATTTTCAGCACTTAGGCTGACCAAGTATTCATGAAATATTATACTTTATAGACACAATCATCTCTGTTATTCTAAGCTTGTAGGAAGTAGTTTATCAACATGATGAAGATGCAATACAAAGTTAATTTTAAAAAAGAGAAGCATCATTAGAAATACGAACAAAAATTTAATCTCAATCTTTTGAACCCATGAGAATTTACATTGTTTTAAATCTAAAGGTTATTTATATGAGGAAAAGAAAATAGTTTTTGTGTTATGTGCTTGAAGATGTTATGAAGCAATAGTAAGTGAATTCTTGATTTCTCCCTCTAAACTTGCTCCTAACTCCAGGATACCCAAACTCAGTAAATAGTACCACCATCTAGCAGTTGCTTAACCTAAGAACCCAGAAGTTACATTAATTTTTCTTTCTCTCATCATCCGTTAGTCAATTTATCAGCAAGTCTTGAGGGTCTCTACTTCCTTCTTGAATCTGCTCTTCTGGCCATGACCACTTTCACCGTCATCTACTCCTGGTCTACTGCAGTGCCACATATTTGGTCCTCCTGTTTATATCCCTGCCCTTACACCCTCCATCCTCCACACAGAAGCAAAGTTATCTTTCTTAAAACAAAGATCAGGGCGGCTGCCGTGGCTCAGCAGGCAGAGCTCCGACCTGCCGTGCTGGAGGTCTGGAGTTCAATCCCTGGTGCCTCCTGCCCATATGCAAATTTAAAAAAAAAAAAACAAAGATCAAATCATGCCACTTCCCTATTTAAAATATCTCAGTTGTTTCCTATCACAGTAGCATATAATCCAAGCTTTTTACTTTTACATAAAAAAACCTCTGCAAGAGTCTGTTCCTGGACTTTTCTGCGATGTCCCCTGCTCCCCTTCATTCATGCACTTCAGTCCCACTGACCATTTTATCAACGAGGACACTATTGTATTATTAGAAGTGTAAAACAAAGATGGCAGTATTGGAGATGTTGAGGAAGACCAATAATGGATGCCTTTTGAAAGTAAAGCCAACAGCATTAACTGACAAATGTGAGAACAAGAGAAAAGATTTGGAGATGGCTCCAAGAGTTTTTGTCCAGAACAACTGGAAGAATAGAGTTGCCATCAAATAAAATATGAGAGGTTAGGTTCAGTTTATATTTGGAAGGAAAAAAGATCAGGAATTTGGTTTGGAGATGTTGAGTTTGAGATCATTAAGACTCAGACACATGAGCCTGAAATTGAGGAGGGGAAAGGACTGGGTTGAGATAACATTTTGTGAATTGTTGGAATATGCCTGGTATTTATAGCCATGGAACTTCCTATATTTAGTAAGGTAGTGAATACAGAAAAAAAATGAGAAGAGTCCAAGAACTGAGATAGAGAGCACTAAAATATTAAGAGGTTTGGGAGGAAACAATGAAGTTTTTTTTTTTTTTTTTTTACATAGGCAGGCACTGGGAATCGAACCCAGGTCCTCTGGCATGGCAGGCAAGCATTCTTGCCACTGAGCCACCGTGGCCCACCCAACAATGAAGAATTTGCAAAGGATACTGAGAAGGATTAGGAGGAAACCCAAAGAGTGTAATATCCTGAAAGCCTGGTGTAGAAAATGTAATAACGAATGGGAAAGTACCATGTCCAACGGTGCTATTTGGTCAAGAAAAATGAGGCCTGAGAATTGAACATGGAATTTAGCAACAAGGAGGTCATTGATGACCTTGATGAGAGCAGTTTTGGTGGAGTGGTGGAGGTAAAGCTTGTATGAGTTTGAAAGAGAATAGGTGGAGAAAAATTACAGTCAGTAAATATAGACAACTCTTTCAAAAATTTTTGCTGCAAAAGTAAAGATATGCACTCTTGGCTAGAGAAGAAAGTAGGGTCAAAGTCAAAACTTTGTTTGTTTTGTTTAGATGAAAGAAATTACAGCACATTTGTATTGGTTTGTGGTGGTCAAAATGTACTTGTAGAAGGTCAAAAGTTGATGATATGGAAGAGAAATGACAGATGCTTGAGTAAGGTCCCTAGCACGTGATGTAGAATAGGAGTTAGATTGCACATCATAAGAATGGGAACAGGACATAGGTGGTCCATTTAGGGGAATGCAGTGAATAGGAGTGCAGTGGCTTGTAGGAAGGCAGAATGGAGTAGAAGTCTATGGAGCTTCTTTCTGTTTTTTTTTATTCTTTCAATTTTCTCAGAGAAATAGAAATAAGGCCAGTAGCTGACAGAAAGTCTCATTTTTCTTCTTTATAATGGGAGGATAACAGGCAGGATTAAATGAGAAAAGAGAAACTTATCTGGAACATTCAAGTGAACTATTTAGTTATACATAGTATATTTTTTAGTCTTATGTTCCAAATGGAAATTTTTGAGTACTATGATATTCCTTCATTGTTGTGAAATTAACAATTCCAAAATCCCTTAAATTATAACATTGCTCAGAGTCAGAATTCTTGCCTGCCATTCTGGGGACCTGGGTTCATTTCCCAGTGCTTGCCCATGTTAAAAAAGAAAAAGAAATGAAATGGTTGAATATTAGAAAAGGATTGTTTTCCATAACAGAAGTTATAAAAGACTCTCAGATTGAAAATATCTTTCATTCTTGAAATTATGAAATCCAGCGAGAATATTGGAAGTTTTATTTCTAACCGTCTTGCCTTATTACTTTGTGAGATACTTAGAATATAATTACTTCCTTCTATACTAGATATTTTTACATTGACATGTCTATTGATATAGATATAGTTGAGTTCACTTTTTCCAGGTCTTCATAGATTATTTTAAAGTTCAAACATTTTGTTTAAAAAGAATCACTATTAATCATTTCAATTTCTTCAGTTACCTATGAATTAGATATTCATGTAATTAACAAAATAAAAAGCCTCTACTATAATCTTGCTATGAAACAAATATTTCTCACCTCATTTTAGATTTGTGGCTTAGGGAATTTTACATTCAAATCTAATATGGATTCATTTGCAGAGTTGTTAATAAATAGAAGCTGAATGCATCATGATGGAACTGGCATTGAAAGTTTGTTAATGTTTTGCATTTATATACCTGAGAAACAAAGATTTAACTGGTAGATGACATCTTTTTGATATGTATGATCTCCTATTTGTCTCTAATTCCCTACTTTGCTGAAAAGAAAACTGAATAAACTAAAGGCAAAAGATACACACACATGCAAACTTTTTTTTTTTTCTGTTTAAGACTCAACACATTTTGATTGCCTGGTGAAAAACACAAATCCTGTTTTATTTGCTTGAAATTATTTTTTTCTTAGCGTTTGCTTCACTTATATAGTCAGCTGAAAAGCTCAAGGAACCATAATTTATCAAATATTTTCTAAATGAAGCAGAATTACTATGGAATTCGAAAGCGTATAAATAGTATCTGTTTCATTCATAGTGGTTTTAATATTTAGCATTTTATTGTACTTGGATTCTTCAAATATGGTTAATTCTTGTTTAATTATCATGAAACATCTATCCTAAGCTGTTAAATCATTTCTCAACCACTCCAGCTGAGTTCATATTTGCTATATGAAATGTGGGAGAACAGTCCAAATATGCTTAATACTTGTTAAATATGCTTCATACAGGGTGCATGGGACAATAGAAGAATTAAACAATGATGAGAACAGTTATATAATTAATCAAACTGTATTTTATTCATTATTTTGGAATAACCATTCATTTTAGATTATTTATAAACATCCTATTTTCTTTTAGGCCATCCGTTTAGAGATGAAGCAGAGTCCCAGAATTAAAAAGAATGTTTAAATGTGCAGGAACAGCCTCTTCACTATTCGTAAGAGGAGGGTAAACCCCAAAATGCTGAGGACCTCTGGTTCTAATCCTTTTATGGTAAATAATTTGTCCCATTGTTGATAGTGTTTAATACCCATGCTGTGCTATTAAAGTTGTCCAGTCTTGGTGCAAGGTTCTTTATAGCTGCTTTCAATCTTTCTTTGCTGGGTGCATTTTACGACTAATTTCTACTAGGATTGCTGGGCTAATTAAATGATAGTGGAAAAGCATTTTCCATCATTATTGTTGGAGCAGGAACAGTAAATTACCAAAGGTACAAATTGGGAACTCTGTCTTAATATCATTAGGTAGATGAAAGTACATGGAAAACTATTCATCAGTCAAACCCCAGTATTTAATGAGTGAATACATCATTGTGTGCAGAATAGTGTCCAGGGGAACTTGCTGGAAGCAAGTAGGTCTGCAAATGAGTAGTCTGCAAATGGAAAGAAGAATGCAGGAGACATATTCCTGCTGTATCTAAGTGGGAAAATATGTACATTTTATGAAATGAAAACTATCGAAGGGCATATATGAAAAAGTGATCCATAATTTAACTCTATTGCAATCAATAAATATTAAACAACCAGGAATGTGAATATAGTCAGCATTATTTAACTTGGATGCAAATTAGTTTCACAAATTTCACTGATGTAGCAGAAATTTGAAGGGGATAGCACATGTAGTGTAGTGGAAATAATATCAGACTGGCCCCCTTCTGCTAATACTCACTAGCCCTGATTAAACTGTGCCATTTTAGGCAAATCACTTAACTTCTCTTGGCTTCAGTTTTCTCATTTAAAAATCAGATAGCTGGATCAGGTAATTCTGAATCTCATAAACTCCTGTTATCCTATAAAAATGTCATTTTTCTTGGAGGTATCAAAAAGTATTCATTTATACTGTAAGCTACCTTTAGAAAAACATGTCATTTTCCACATTACTCCTAATGAAGTGCTTACCACTGCACTTCCTTTATCTCCCTCAGTTGAAATTCCTACTAAAATGGGACAAATGTACAAAAACCAAAGGAACCCAAGCAGAAAAGCAAAAACACCGTCTCCATAGTAGGTGGCAAGGATTTCATCTAGTCTTGGCAAATTTTGTAGAACATACTGGATAGAATGTTTTGAAATGTAGCATACAGAAACTTTCAGAGAGAGCAAAGAGAATCACTGGCAGGCTAGGACGAGAGTTGCCTCTTACAAAATGTCTCTCCCACTATTCCCTGCAATATCTTCCTAACCCGGGGAAGCTGTGAGGGAGGGTATAAAACAGACGTTGAATTCCGTTTGAACTCTTGATCATTAAGAGAGAGATTGCTAATTGCCATCACTGAAATTTGAATACCTAGAAAGTCCTAAAACTGAGAAAAGAATGCTGCTCTGGAGAGTGATAGAAAAGTTGAGTCTTTGAGGAGAGGACTTTGCTTTAAATTTTAAATTAATCTGCCAAGGGAAAAGATGCCAAAAATTGAGCATTATACATAGTATATTGCCCAGTGACGCCTATATGTTTTAAGACACTTCTAGGACTGTTTTGTACTTTATATTAGAGAAGAAAAGTAGCATGATTTTCTCTGGTTCATGCAGACAAAATGTAAGTGTCCTTTGGCCTTGACCTCCTCTTTGAATTTTATGAGATTCCTCAGAAAGGAAAGAGATTTGTTTCTTCAGCAATTCTTCTCCAGCAGAAGTTCTCCAGACCAGGAGTTATATCAGGTTCACAGTGTCTTCTCCAAGGTGACTGAAAAGATCCTAAACCTTCAACAGTCCAAACATAAACCGGGAGCTAATAGAATTATAAAGTGAACACAAAAAACCAAGGTGGGAAAGAAAGCATATATTTTGGTTTGTTGTTTTTAATTCATCAGTACTTTTATTATGTGGTTTGGGTAAGGTGTTGCATTTCCTCTAAGAGGAGCTATCTAACCTCTTAAAAAGAGGTGTGTGCTAACATATCAAGACTAAGAAAAGTTGAGTGTGTGCGTATGTGTATATGTGTGTATTGTGTGGGGTGAACTAAAAAAAGATAAGCATCCATTGTGAATGTGTTATATGCCTTGCACACACCATGATGGTCCTGCAAATGTGTTTTCTGATTTAGTTCTCACAGTAGTCCCTTGCAGTTGGCCAAATTTAGTTCCCCATGACCTTTATCCCCCTGGTGTCATGCCCATGAATATGTTACGTTTTATGGTAAAAAGGGACTTTGCATACGTAGTACAGTTCCTAATAAATTGACCTTAAGATAGAGAAATTATCCTGGTGGACGCAATGTAATCACATGGGCCCTTAAAAGCAGAGCTTTCTCCCAGCTGAGGGCAAAAGAGGACGTCAGAGAAACATGAAACACGAGCAGGACTTCATGTTCCACCACCAGCTTGAAGATGGAGGGGGACGCATGGAAATCCTAAGAAGGCTATTAATTCTGTCAAGGACCTGAATGAACTTGGAAGCATCTAGTAAGGGACACAGCACTGAGCATTGCAGACACTTTGACGTGGCCTTGTGGCCATACTGTTCCTGGACTTCTGACCTTTGGAAACTGTAAGGTAATAAATGGGTATTATTTTAAGCTGCTGGTAATTTGTTATGAAAACAATAGAAAACTAATATATCCTTAATGTAGGCATTATCTCCATTTTATTTTTTTGTTACTAAGGCTTAAAGGCATTGACAACATATCAGAGGTCACACAGGTGATATGTATACGCAGGGATGAAGATTCAGGAATGTTTGATCCCAAAGCCCATGCTGATTCCTCTACTCATCTCCAGGCCCTAAGAGGATGGGCTCCCCAATTAAGAATACAGTGAACAGGAATGAATAGCAAAGAGTCTGGAATGGACCACAGCATAATAATAAAGAAAATGTTAGGGAAAGCATGCAATAAGCATTGGTAGCCAGTGGAGTATATCCTCTTCGTTGCTGAGGAATAATGGAGAGAGGGTGGTCAATTGTTTGATCTATGTTTGAGAGGTCAGGTAAAGGATGGGTACAGTAACGAAGCCATAGATTTGCTCTGAAAGAAGTCACTGATGTTCTCATCATTTTTTGTTTCAGATGCGTTTCATTTCAACTTGAGTACTATTGATCAGTGTGGTAGTGATACGTTTTCTAACGCCAACAGAATTTTAAAGTATGTTTGGATGACTTCCCAGGTTGAAGCCAGACAGCCAATGATAATTGACTGTTTCTTCTACAATTTCTAAACTATTTCCTCAATACTGCTATAAATACACTGCACCCTTCATTTTTCACCATTGCCCTTTTAATCAATCTAGAAGTAATTACTATTTCACTCTGTCAATATTCTGACTTTTTAATAAGTCTCCCTCACCTATAAAAAGCATTTCACTGCCATCTTAACTTTCCTCCCACAATAAGGGAAATAAAGGAGTTAGAAAAGGATAAATGGGAGATGGAACAAAGGATTTTAATATAACCTTTTCGTTGAACATTTGCTCACTTAGGTGGTGACTATGATATCTTCTAGCCTGAATGCTACTAACGTCAAACACTCATCATTTAACATTTACCAGGTACTGTTCTAGCAACTTTGTTTGTGTTAATTTACTTAATACTCACCACAATCCAATTAGATAGGAATTTTTTTTTACCCCCATTTTAGAGAAAAATAAAATCTCTTGTCCAAAGACACAAAGATGCTGGTATCTGGGTTGAGCTTTGGACCTAAGCACTCTGTCTCAGTTCCTAGAATATTTAACACATCAGCATGAATCCTTTTTTTGGCACCCTATCCTCTGTTTGACAGAATTATTTTTTGTAATAATCACATAATAGTCAATAATAATCCTTTTCTAAATCCACTGTGCAATTTCAAAACAATTAACATTCTTGAAAAATTAAACTTTTCTCAAATGCAGTAAAATAATGTGTGAAATAAAATTTACACTTACCAACTAAAATATTACACCTTGCAGTCATAACTCTGTTTCACTGTTTTTTAAAATTTTTAAATGCACATAAAAAAACTCACAAATGGTCACATAGAATGAGAAATATCTAGTAACTCAAGTTTAATTTCTTCATTTTTGCAATTATTGTGCCATTATTTTTTATATTTTTAATTGACCCTTTGAACACAGGAATCTGTATTGTCACACGGGATAAAGTAAAAAATGTGAAACTGAACAATTCTAAAACCTAATGAATCTATTTTCAACTGGAATATATGCAGCTGAGTCCACGTGGGTCAATGGCTGACTGTATAACTGGAAATTCTCTGAATTAATTTCCATGAAAAATGCAACTTTTTTTAAAGGATAATTAACATGAATTTGAAGCTTACCAATATTTATGACTGTAGCAATTGTTTAGAATTTAGTGCAGCAAAAGATGTTTTGAAGTAGAGCATTTTATCATAGAACCTATTTAGAATTACCTATGCATGGCAATGATAAAAAGACCAATCTTTATTTGGTTTTATTATTTTTTAAATTATTGTCAGTGTGCTTCCTTACTGCCTGCACTCAGGGCAGTTAGCTCCCACCACTCCACCCTTGGTTTGCTACTGCTCTGGGTACAATTACTCTGCTCTACACTGACCCTCATGAAATAAGAAACTATGTTTTAAGAAAGTTTTATTGCATTTTAACCCAGATCTTTAATGACTGTTTTCTTGACTGATGGTAATTGATTAATTAGTGGTTTATGAAAAGTTGCTTTGCTTTTCCATTAGGGCTTTACGGGACTGCATTGCTCTTATCTTCTTCCCATCACTCTCTTCACAGTAGCACATCGTTCTTGGGTGCACCCTTAGCCAGTTTGACATGGAGACCTGCCTGAGTGGTGCTCCATTTGTGGACATGCAAAGTGAAACATTTGCCACCTTTTAGAACTAGCTTGTCCCCACTATGACCCCCAAGAAATAACAAGCTGGTAAAGACACCATAAAGAGGCTGTTGCTTTTACATTTTAAGATGATACTATGTAATTAGTGATATTATATAATTAGTAGATCCTTGGCTTTGGTTAGATCATATGTCAACCTCTAGTTTTTATCTATAAACATGAAGTTAGCTTGTGTCCTCATCTATACAGTTTGTGGATGACTAAAGATCTAAAACTATGGAAATTCCAAATAACTTTTTATTTCTTCTGCTTTCGAGACATTTATGCCTATGGTAGGTGCTTTATATCCTCTATTTTTTGATTCCCACAAAGAAAGGTCTAAGAGGAAGGAGGCAAGAAAGAAAAAGAGAGAGAGGTGAAAAAAGGAGGGAGAGAGTGAAAGAGAAAGAAGGCAGAATCAAAAAACATCTACTCATAGGGATAATTTGCCTGAAGTTTCAGACACCACAGAGGCTAGAAGATGAAGCCTCCTTAAATTAGTCCAAGGAGGGGATCAAGGATCGGAAATGATTTATTATTAAGTCTTTCTTTCTTTCTCTAATTTTGGCTAAATGTTCAATTTTATTAAAACAATCTCTGCAGTTATTTTAAGGGGCAAAGGGAGCAGCAAGAAAGGCACACAGATCAAGTATGATTTTATAATCTTTTTTGATTTAGAAAAGTAAGCTGATTAGGACTCTCTTTTTCTGCTGTTGACTACGTGATTTCACACAACAGAAAGATTTAGCTAAAGAAACAGAAGTTGATAGATGGCTACAATCAATGTTTATCTCCTTAGTCCTTCTTGTGGCTTTTAATATAACATAACATAGTAACATAACTATGAAAACCCAATTTAGTGTCTGCTGTCATTTACAAGATAAGTATAAAGTACATTATTGTTATAGCATTATTGGGCCACTATTGTCACTTTTATCATATAGCAAATAATCCTCATTATTTGGCTCAATTTAAGATTGGCTTTATTCCTGTCACGTGTATTTTCTATTTTAAGGATATTATTTCTTAAAATACTTATTTCCCTAGAGAAGTATTCAGTTGTCAGTGGGAAAAATTAAGAAATTACCATCTATGAGATATCTTGGCAGTTCAGTTTATGAACTGTTTTTTATGAGTTCAGGAAAGATGATTCCTTCTCCCCTAGCGCTTCATCTTTCCCCCAGGTGGCTCAATAATTGGAATGAGAAGGACTTTCAACTTTTACATAATCTTCAATTCATATTCCAAACCTCTGCACTCTTTGAGTCATGAAAAATTCATTAAGGTTGCAGTGCTAACATTGAAAATCTTGTAGTTGTTTTCTTATAGATAATATTTGCGTAGAGATCTGTTTAATATACATATGACAAATATATACACATACTTTTCTTTGGCTCTAAATTTGCCTACAGGTAAAGCAAGCTTTTAAATCCAAATGGATAGTCAGTTCTCTTTCAGTGTACTTATTTTATATCTATATAATGGTAGCATGGGGAAAATGATGAATTATATATGTCATATGGAAAGAATGTTACCTTCTGAATATTTATGAACATTCCTTTTTTTTTAATTGAAGAATGTTTCTTTTTTGGGAAAGGAGCCATTGATAGAATGAACTGTCATAGCATTCAGAATTCTTTAAGCAAATTTAGGATTCACCTATTATTCTTACATTTTCCAATTTTGCTGTTAAACACCTAATTCTTCCAGTGAAATAATAAATTTTGTGGTTCTTAATATGTGATGCAACTCTTAAATGATGAGAGATAATCTTCTGCATAAGAACTATTTACTCTCTAATTTTGAAAAATAGCAACAGCCCTGACCCTAATAAATGCCCAGTCGAGTGTAAAGGGGAGTTTGTATTTGAAGAACTTCTGATTCTCTCTTTTGGCGGCATTGCAGTAATAGCTAGATTCCAGCCTTTCCAATAGTCTGTGCCTATTTGAGAGCAGAGACTGCCAGTCTCACCCACCATTGTTTTCTGGTGCCTGAGACCATACCTAATACAGAGAGGACAGGGCAGTGGCTATGTCGAAATAATACATAAAACAAAATGCACAATGCTTCAAGCTGCATTATCGTTTGTACAATTGATATATGCATACGCCATATATGTATGCGTTTATGGTAAGAAACTGTTTAAGAATAGTTAAAGATACAAGGTTATTTTCATGTACTAATAATCTAAAAATGAATCTTTATCATTAATAGTTTTTCGAAGAAATTAAGTACCTGGGAAAACATTTCAATCTGCACTTATTCTTAAGCATCTGATTTTTATGGTTCCTTAAGTTCATGAAGAACCTCTATGAATTGTTGTACATTACCTCAAAAGTGGATAGGAGAGAGGATGAATTTATGCTAATACCATGATATATCCTAGAATTAACTTTAAAATGTTTTCATTCAAATTATTTGCTTATCATCTATCTTTCTGATAAAGGAGTATGGGAGAAAATGTCCCTATATTTCTAATTTTTGTGGAGTTTCTCAATGAATCCTGTATATGTATTTATTAGATTGAACCATATGAACTGCCAATATTTGACAGTTATTAACAAAAGTATCAGCTATTCATAGTTCAACCTAATATATAGACATGCTAATGATATAATGGGTATTGTTTATGGATCACTACTATGTGCAGGCATTTAACCATATATCCTCGCACTTCATGCTGACAGCTCCATGAGGTGTTGCATCTAACCACCTGCATTTGATAGAGAATTAACACGGTCACACACAATCAATTGTGGCATTGGGATTTGAACACTAGAAATTCAATCCCTCCTCTCTCCTCTCCAACTCTTCTCTCCCCTTCTCTCTCCTCTCCAAATTTTTAATACATTTCTTAGTTAATCCCTTCTATAAGAAATAAAATGCACAGAATTTATATCTGAGTTTAAAGGGCTTGAAACAACAGCAAAACACAAAAGAAAAAACATAATAATTTTAGGGCCAAAAGAATCAGTGCTTTTTCAAAGAGGCAACTCCATTAAGTTTTGATTCAATATCTTGACAACATTTGTGTTCCATTTACTCCCTATGGTGGTTAGGTTCAAGTGTCAACTTGACCAGGTGAAGGCGCCTAGTTCTGTTGCTGTGGACATGAGCCATTGGCATGTGAAACTCATCTGTCCTCACTGAGTGCATCTGCAGTTGTCTGGGGGGCGTGCCTGCTGCAATGAGTGATGTTTAATTTAATTGGCTGGAAGCTTAAATGAGAGAGCTCAATGCAGCATAGCTCAAGCAGCTCAGCATGCCTCATCTCAGCACTCGCAGCTCAGCCCAGACTTTTGGAGATGTAGAAAGGAATCACCCCAGGGAAAGCTGCGGGAACCCAGAAGCCTGGAGAGAAGGCCAGCAGAGATCGCCCTATGCCTTCCTGTCTAAGAGACAACCTCAGATGAAAGTTAGCTGCCTTTCCTCTGAAGAACTGTTTGTTTTTAACTAAATAAATCCCCCTTTATTAAAAGCCAATCCATCTCTGGTGTTCTGCATTCTGGAAGCTTTAGCAAACTAAAACAGAGATAGGGCATAGATTTTATAACCTGCATTCTTTCAAAAATTAAACAGCTTCATTCTCTCATCTATCTAGATTTGAAATTACAGAAGTCCATGTTTGGTAAGAGAAAGAAGCAGATTTTCAACTTATTTGTTATCCCTAAATTGTGACAACATAAAGATAAAGATTATCAAAATATAGAACTAAAAAGAAAAAGTGCCATATGCTTTCCATTGCTCCAGTGACAGAAGTATTAACATGTCAGAGTGAAATTCCATATTGTTATGGGCAGAATGAAAACAATTACACAAAAATCTCACACAGCGATCAGTCCCTCTGCCCTTAGCTGCTCTCTTATTAAGGTAATTTAGCATATGTCTAATTTCCTATCAGCTACTCCACTTTGCTCAAGTTTTCATATGAATTACAACACCAGAAAGTCACACTGTGACATTTGAAAGACACCTTTGAGAATATTGAATATTAATTTATGAACAAGCTGTTACACTTTCAATGGAGAGAAGGGGCCAGGCCATATTTCATCAGTCTACCTGTATTCAGTTCTCCTTAGTGACCACTTAATATGTTTTAACCCAAGGGTAGTAAGTGTAACCTTTATAGACATTATTTTCTTTTAGGGATATAACAGTTTTTCCCCATCATAAACATTGAGAAAAAAGTGATTCAAATGAAATTTAATGCATACTTTCTAGAAGTTTCTCCACTGACAGCAAATCAGAAACAGTTTCCCTTACATTGATTTAATTTTAAGAAACAAAGTGATTTTTGTTCCTTAAGGTACCCTAATTTACTGAATTTAGGCATGTAAGAAAGGTAATTTTTTTCCCCTAAGTAAGCAATGTCTTTATATATTTAAGGTGAATCTTACCCTAATGGCCTTTTCAGAAATTTTGCTTATGAAGTTACTTACCCTCTCCTTGTTCATTTTAATGAGGGAGACAGAGACAGAGAAAAAGTTACCTTGATCTTTTCTCTCTCTCTGCCATGGTTCCATTTTCTCTGTTTCAGAGAAAAATACTTTGAAATCTCTAGTCCCTCATCTCCCATTCTTGAACCCACTGCAATCAAGCTTTCTTCACCATCACTCCAATAAAAATGTAGTCAAGGTCTTCTCAAGTCACCAATGACTTCCTCATTGTCAAACCCAGTGGACAATTATTAATTCACATCTTAGTCTTTCAGAAGCATTTGACAGAACTGTTCACTTCCTCCTTCTTCAAGAACTTTCTTTCCTATTCTTCTAGTTCTTCTCTCTCAATACTACTCACATCAGTCTCTGTCGCTGGCTCCTCTTCATTTTCTCAGTGTTGAGATTTTGGAGTGCCCCAAGGCTCAGGGTTCAATTCTCAGACTTCTTCCCTTCTCTGCTTACGTCGCCTTCCCAGGTAACCTCAGAGGCATTTCAAACTTATTGTGTCCAAAGTCAATAACTTTTTTTTCCCTCCCAAATCTGTTTCTCTTCCATTGTTCTCCAATTCTGTGACTATTACTATTATTCTACCCCTGTTCAAGCCAAAAATTCTTGGCATCAACGTTAAGTCCTTTATTTTTCCCGTGTCTTATATACAAACCATTAGAGTTTTTACTGGCTGTGCATTCAAAATATATCCAAAATATTACCACTTCTGATTTCTACCAATAAAGCCTTAGTGAAAACCACTATTGTAGCACAATAGGCTCTAGCTGGTGTTCCTCTTTCCAGTGTTTTTATCATACCAGAGTAATATTTTCTAAAGCAAAATCATATCCTGTCATCCACCTGCTCTCAAGTTTTCAGTAATTTCTGTCACACTTAGAATTTAGTCCTAAATTATCATCATGACAATAAGTCCTGGGTGGCTTTTGTGACTCATATTCTATCACTCTGCTTCCTTACTCAACACCAGCACACTGGGTCTTTCCGTTGTTTTTATGAATACTCTAAGCATGTTGACATTTAGGTCTCTTTGCTTTTAGGTCTCTTTGTTCCTCAGCTGGAATATTCAGCATGCAGATTTTGCATGATCCAGCTCTCATTTTATTCAAGCCTTTGCTAAAATAATAACATCTCAAGGAGTTTTGCCTAACCACCCTACTTAAGCAATATCTCACCCCTCGCCCTATTTAAGCAGTATCTCTCCTCTCTATCTCTTTATCCTGCTTAATTTTTGCTTCAAAGTGCCCATCAGTACCTAAAATAATATTTTATATATCTTTGTTTATTTTCTGTTGATGTTTTTCTCAATTTTCCTAACAGAAAGGTAAATCTAATGAAGGCAAATTTTTTTCCCATCTTGTTCAATGAAGAATTCCAGTGCCTAGAGCATAGTAGGTGCTCAGTTCATATCTTGAATAAATTAAAGTTATTACTTTCATTTTCACCCACTTTCCTATCACATTCAAGATATTCTTAAATTTTACTCTACTTACTTTTCTATTAAATATTTCTCTTATTTGCATTAATAATTGATTTTATATTTTAACATAAAATATTAATTTCCATTTGATGCTATTTCTTTTTGCTTATGAACAAGTTGGCCTTTTCAGGATTTCAAAGGCTAGTAATTCACTGTATTCTTTCCTGGCTGGCATCTTAACACCTCAATGACTTGTGGAAAGCTGAAATATGCACAGAAATAGAGTCTTCCGGTCAAATTTAAACCTATGAAATGGAATTGAGCACATAAGCATATGTTCAGTGTTTAATTTACAAAAACAGGAATAAATATTTTGGGGGAGTGATAAAAAAATCAATATACCTCAAAGAACAATTTGATTTTGGACTTTTTTTGGTCTCATCAAAATTTTCTTGTGTCAGACATTTCACAAAATTCAAGATGTAATTAAGGTAACTTCTGTGAAAGAAAAAAATCATGCATAGAGAAAGAACTAGAAATAGAAATGTGGTCTAGTTTTTCACTCCTAAACTTGCTTTAGGGAGAACTACTTAACTATATAGATTAAAAGAAATTAGAACAAGTTACCAAGGAAATATATATTTCCATTTCAAGAAGTTTTTGAGAATTAAGTTAGACACTTTGAGGGATGGTTTAGGTAATTGGCAGTAGGAGGATGAAGTAAATAAATCTTACAATTTCTTCCTCCTCTGCTGAATCTCTATTTCTATAATTCTATGGCCATTTGTACTTGAAAGAGAAGTAGAAGTTTTATATGCCAGATTCAAAATGTTATTGTGGCATACTGATGGTATTTGAGGGAGATACTATTTCTTCATGGTGAAGATAGAAATATCTAATTATCATCTCTCTTTCTGACCTTCTACATGTGGAAGATCACCTGTGATCACTCTGAATGTTTAAAAAATTACTCACAAAAATAAATGAGCAAAACAAGCAAAACAAAATGAAAGAATCTATCTCCCTTGTAAAAAAAAAAAGGAAATGAAAACAACTCCTGGTGATACTACCCAGAGACCCAGACCAGTATTTAATTAAAAGTTTAGCTGCTCTCTTGTCATCTGGAGGTTTTGAAAGTTGCTTTGCCTTCCCAAAAGTTTCCCCACTCATTTATTAATTGTAGAAACCATATATTTAGAAGTTATTGTCTCTAAAGAATGCAATACAATAATAGTTAACATTTCTAGAATTCTTACAATATGCCAGACACTGTACTAAATTATTTACATATTCCAATTTGACAAGATAGGTGCCATTTTACAGATGAAGAAACTTAAACACCAAGAGGTTAAGGAATTTGTGCAAGATCACAAAGTTTGTAAGTGGTGGAATCAGATGGAAATCCAAGTGCTTTAGCTAGAGAGCCCACCTTTTAAATTACTTCAGTTATATGTCAATATATGCGTAACATATTTTCCCCATAATCAATTTGGAATTACTGAATCCAAACCAGGAATTGAAAGTGGGGTGAAGTATTATCCAGGGAAATCCACTAATTATCCTGCTTTTATTTGAAGAAAAATAGCCTCATTGAAGTTATTTAAAGTTCAGGATATTTTATAATAAGGACAGATATGAAATTAAGGAAATGAGCTCACCTCCCTACCATTTGCAAATATATGAATAGGCAAGAAACTAGGAATTATGGACACTCACAAATAGTCATCTGGGTTTTACAAAGATGAAACTGAGTTTAGTTCAGTCTTTCACCTTCTTTTCCCACCCCAGATAAATTAATGTATTAACTCCTCTAATGCTTTGCTTTTTAAAATAAGATATCTCTATTGATATAAATCACATATTATAAAATTCACCTATTCAGGGACTGCCGTTCAATGTCTTTTAGTACATTCTCAGAGCTCTATAGCCATAACTGCTATTTAAATTTAGAATGCTTTCATTACTCCCAAAAGAAACCCTATACCCATTTGCAGTCACTCCCCATCCTTCCTTTTCTCATCCCTGGGTGATCAGTAATCTACTTTCCACCTCTGGGTTTGCCTATTCTGGGCATTTCATATAAATGGAATCAAATAATATGTGGTCTTTTGTGACTGGCTTCTTTCATTTAGCGTAATGTTTTCAAGTTCCATGCATGTTGAAGCATGTAGCAATACTTCATTCCCTTTTATTGCACAGTGACATATCATTGTAATAATATATCATATATGTATATGAATTCATTCATTAGTTAATGGACATTTAGGTTGTTCCCACTTTTTGGCTATCGTGAACAATGACGCTATAAATGTTTGTGTGAGCATCTGTTTTCTTTTCTCTTGGGTGTGGAATTGTTGGGTCATATGATAAATATATGTTTAGCAAATTGAGGAACTGTCAAGATGATTTTCAAACTGTCTGCACGATTTTTCATTTCTACCAGCAACAAATGAGGGTTTCAGTTTCTCCACATCCCTTGCCAACATATGTTTTTCTGGCTTTTTAATAAGTCATTTTAGTGTGTATGAGGTAGTATCTCACTGTGGTTTTGATTTGTATTTCCCTAATATTTAATGATGTTGAGCATCTTTTTAAAGGCTTATATCTTCTTTGGTGAAGTGTCTAGTAAGATTCTTTTCTCATGTTTAAATGGGGTTTATTTGTGTTTTTATTACTGAGTTGCAGGTGTTCTTTATATACTCTGAATATAAGTCCCTTATCAGACACATGATTTGCAAATACTTTCTTCCATTCTGAGGATAATGCTCTACTTTAAATGTTGAGGCTGTTTCTCTTTTTACATCTACTATGCGTCTCACTTGTATCTGGTTTCTTCTTACTCCTAGCTTTTACTAATAAATTCTGTTTACTCATGACTCCTCTGGCTCCTATTCCCTCATAGCCACTTCTTGTCTTTTAGGTGCCTTCAGTATCAGATTCTTGTTGTCAAATAAAAAAGTCCCTTCAGAAACTTCATAAAATTGGCTTTTTTTGTTGAGTTGCCCTTTCTGGTCCAGTCAGTTGTTGCCGAAGTGACAGCCTAGCCCAGAATGGCTCCTTGAACAAAAGGCTTGGATATACAGCTTCCTAGAGAAGGGATACTTTCAGTAATGCCAACTCCTAGAGTTTAATAGACTGTACTATGTTAAGATGCAATAAAGGCAGGAGAAAGAATGCTGGACAGGACCAGTTTCTTTATTCCACCATGTAGATTTAGGGACTTTGTAAATTTTGTGTATTATCTACTTTCAGTTTCAGAAGTCAACTGAGAAATGTATCTCAAACTAAATTACGAAATTTTGTTTATCCTGTTATATCGCAATTCTCATCATTGTTATATTCTATATCACAATAGGATTGTAAGATTTCAGTATGTTTATTTTAATATAGGTGATACATAATAAGGATAGTATTTAGCTAAACAACTCAACTACCAATTCAAATCCTTATATAGTGAATATTCCAAATATGTCCTTAAACTTATAATCTCAAAATGATTTGGAGAAATACCATAGTAATTTATTTGTTCCCATGAATCATAGATAAATTTCCTATGAACATCTGATTTCCTTAAAACCAGAGATGTTCTTATTCATTGTTTGTTACACCCTCAGTTTCTTAAAATGCCACATTATACACATTAGGCAACTCAAAATATACGTTTAACTAAAAGGTGGGAAGAAATTAGTGAACTAGAAAAAGTTTAGGAATCCACATTTTAGCCAAGTATCTTTCTCTAATTGAACGTGAAATTATCCATGGGTATCAAGAGCCTGCCTACTTGCCTCATAAAATGTGAACTCAGATCAGTGGATCAAGATTTTTATACCTTGATAATATAAAATCAGAACTTATTTTTAAAAATCTGCACTCCAGTTGCCTTGCCTCTTGATCCATCTACTCTCATAGCAGAGGGCAGCTGGCACAGATATCAGTGTACCTATAAGCTACAAAAGGCTAACTAGAAATTGAAAGACCTAGAACTAGAGCAACTATAGCTAAAATTTCAGGCTACATTAAGGTTTTAAACTCAATAATGATATGGAAAAACTAATTAGAAGGAAAAACATAGCCATGTGTCAGCTGTGAGAAATTATGTTTTCCCCCTAGGGGTATTTCAATTAACTGTTCAATTAAATATATATAGCCTCGCTACATTGCTCTAGGTTCAGAATGAAAGAATGTTTAGATTTGTCAAATAAGACTTCAAAAAGACCTTGGTTAATATTTTTGATGAATTTATCCATAGTAACTTTTTAAATCATTCTAATTGTTTAAAATGTCTTAAATTTCACAAAAATTGCACTTTTTCCTGTTGTCAATCAAAAGAAATTTATGTAATATTTTAATTTGTTTTATAACTTTTTATGGAAGTGCAAAATACATGCAGAAATGTGGACATACAGAAAAGTGATGGATTTTGATAAACTGAACACTGTCACATACCCATTACCCAAATTAAGGAAGAAACAGTAGTAGCACGCAAAAACCTATTCTAGGCACAACTCTGCCCTCAAATTTCTATAATCATAGTTTTGTATTTTTGTATTTTATATAAATAAGATCATGCAGCATTTAATTTTTTGTCCCAAACTTCTTTCTCTCAGCATTATATTTATGACATTCATCCATACTGTTCCATTATTTATAGATGGTACATTCATAACACTACATAGAATTCCATGCGTAAATATACCAGAATTAATTTATGCATTTTAATACTGATAAGCAATTGTTTCAAGTTTGGGGATATCACAAATAGTATTGTTACTGAATATTCTAATACTCTTTGGATGAATGCACTCCCTGTTGGAAGTATACCAAAGAAGAAATTGTTGGCTTTCAGAGTATATTCATTAACTATTGCTGCTATAACAAATTAACACAAACCTAGTAGCTTAAAACAATACAAGTTTATTATTTTACAGTTCTGGTGGTAAGAAGTGTAAAATGTGCTGGTAGGGCTACATTCTTTCTCAAGGTCTCTCCTTTGCCAACTTCTAGAGGCTGTCTGAATTCCTGGGCTCATATCCCATTCCTCACACCACTCTGACCTCCACTTTCATCTCCACATCTCTTCTCTGACTTTGACCCCCTAACCTCCTTCTTACAAGGACCTTTATCATTATATAGGGCCTCTTAGATACTCCAGGATGCTCTTCCTTTAACTCAATCATATCAGCAAAATCTCTTTTGCTGTGTAATGTAGCATATTCACCAATTTTGGGCATTAGGACATGAACTTATTCGGGCACCCACTATTATGCCTACCACACAGGGTATACATGTGCTCAGCTTTAGTATATATTGTGAAACAGTATAGACTATATGTACTATATGAACAATAGGTATTATGCAAACAATATATTCTATAAAAACCGAAGTAATTGCATCACTTTACATTCCCACCGAGGGTGTATGAAAGTTCCTTCCTGCATATTATCACCAATTAGTGGAGAGACTAAAGAAGTTAAGCACCTTTTACATGTTTACTACACATTTGAGCATCTTCTTTCTGGAAGTATCTGTTCAAGACTTTATTCATTTTTTTCTATATGTTTTCTTTTATTTTTCTTATCGATTTTTAGGAACTTTCATATACACCTGGATACAAGTTCTTTTTTAGATACACAAATTGGAACTAACTTTTCCTACTATGTGGATTGCCATTTCACTCTTCTTGTTTTCTTTTGATTGAACAGAAACTCTTATTTCAATATGATCAAATATAAATTTATATATTTTTTCTTTTGTGATGAATACTTTTTGTGTCCTGTTTAAGAAATATTTATATATTTCAATGTCTTAGAGATATTTTCTTGTTTTTTCCATTGAAAACTTGATTGTTTTCATTTCACATTTGGATCTGGAATCCATCTGTAATTGATCTTTGTATATAGTGTCACACTGAGATTCAAGATTATTTTTTTTTCCATGTGGATCACCAAATGTTTTGATTTGCTAAAGCTGAAGAAATACAACATACCAGAAGTGGGTTGGCCTCTACAATTGGGATTTATTAGCTTACAAGTTTACAATGCTAAGGCCATGAAAATGTCCAAATTAAGGCATCAGCAGGATGATGCCTTCTCTGAAGACTGGTTACCAGTGATTTCTGTGTCAGATAGCAGAGCACGTGGGGATGTCTGCTGGTCCTTCTCTCCCGGGATTCATTGGCTTCAGCTTCTGCCTTATCCACCTTTTTCTCTTAACTTCTCTGGTTGTTTCTCTGTGGACTTCTCTTAATTTCATCTCGCAGCTTCTGTATGTACTTTATCCTCTTATAAAGGATTCCAGCAAGAGGATCAAGACCCACCCTGAATGAGGTGGGTCACATCTCAATTGAAATAACCTAATCAAAAGATCGCACCTACTGTGGGGCTGCACCCACAGGAACAGAGTAAAAGAAAATGGCCTTTTCTGGGGTACAAAACAGCTTCCAGTTACCATACCAACTGAATTCATTTTTAATGAGAAAAATTCTAGACCTGAATACTTATTTTCCTCCATAAAATGTCTCAATGATGAGTTTAGACTACTTACATAGGGATATGGGAAGTGTTGGGATAAAAGGTTCTTTATTATCAGCATTGAGGTTGATGAAATATTTAAATTCTTAAAATGATGAATATGGAAAGATGATAATTTAAAATAGATTAGAAATTTTCCTACAGAAAAACTACCAGAACTTGTGAATAAAACATAACAATTAAAAAGTATATAACTAGTTCTTAAGGAGGAAAAAAAATATATCCCTAGGTTCCAAAAGCGAAAGTGTGCAACATATCCATAAGTAGACAGCTGATATTGCTGCTTCCATAAAAAGGAAGAAGTAGTTGGGAAATGAGAAGGTTTTCAGTATTGTGAGATTGTGTGGCTTTTAAAAACCATAGAAGAATAGAAGGAAAGGCTGGATTCTGCTTGAGTTGAAGTATTAGATCCGCAAATTCTCTATCAAACCAAGAATGGATGCATTATCGCTAAATCAAAAGATGGTTTAGAAAAAAGCTATTTACCACCACAGGTAAGATGTACTTTTTGTTTCTGAGCTCTGAATGATAAAAAATAATATCTTTTTGCATCTACGTGGGTTTTAACGTTTCAAAGTTTCCTCTTCAACATAAACATTGTTGTTGGGGTAATGAAACCCATAGGACAACAGCAGAAGCAAATACAAAATTGCTCATGATGGCTTTTCCCCTCACAAGTTATAAAAAATCCTTACATAAAGAGAAGAAGAACAGATAAATATGAGCTAATAACACTTATGCCACCAACTATGACAAAGTAAATAGTATCAGGCTTTCCTTCCTAATCACAAGCAACTACAAAACTGGAGATAAGATAAGGCAACTCTTTTTAGGCTCCAGACAATAAGCAGAGATACTGGGACCTTTGAGATAGGTGAAATGCATGAAGTGAGCCTCAAATTTGTAATGGAAATAGTTTCCATCCTAGTGTAGAGAAGTATCCCTCAAGTTGAGAGGTGGTCTTGAGGAGCTAAAATCAGATTTCATGGCTGCTTAAATGGCTGAAATTTGCAAAAAGGAATTGGAGAAAAAACAGCTGTGCAGAAGAGAGGATCAGAAGTATAGGAATGTGTTCACCACAGCCCTTCACCAAGGGCTGGCTGTGCATTTGTAGGATAAGACTCTAGAATATCTAGCAGAGAATGGTTGCTGCTGGCCTGAGAATTGGATGCAAATATCAGAGGTTAAGCAATGAAAGGAGACTGGCATTTTGACCCTAAGACCATGATTTCCTACTTCCTTTAGAAATCTTTTGCTAGGACAGACTGAGAGTGAGAAAAAAATTGTGTTTGAATCCACAAACCCTGGGTTCAAAATGTTTCCTAGAGATTCGGCTTGAAATCTGAACTGTTCATTATTTAGCTCATCTCTCCCTTGAAGTCTTATCATTTATGATTAAAAGAAACAAGTTAGCAGTTTCAACATTTATATGGAAATCTCTTAGCCAAATTTGTAATTTCGTTAGATATATTTTCTATTTTCCTATTATTGCAGATGACACTGTTTGCAAGCTTTCCAGCACTACATAATAAAGGTTGCCATTTCTGTTACCACCAATAACATTTTTTCAGTGTCCTTTCTGTGTGTTAACAATTTCCTCTACCCTAGAAAAGCCATGTTTTAATCCTAAAAAAAAAAAAAAAAAAAATTTCCTCAAAGCCCGTCTAACTTCTGCCTATTAAAAAATAGCGCACATTTTAGGTTTTTGTAACATTACCATCCTTATCACTGTGTAATGACCATCCCCAAACTTAATGACAAATTCAAAAATTATCATTTATTATCTCATGCACCTCTGGCTTGACCAAGAGGTTATTCCACTGGTCTCACTTGGGGTCTCTCAATTAACTGCAATCAGAAGGCAGCTGGGACTAAAAAGTCCAAGATGGCTTTATTTTCACTTTGTCTGGGGAATTGGCAAGAACTGAAAGAAAAAGGCTGAGACCTGTCTCTATATATCCATGTGGGTTGACAATGAAGGTAGATTTGGCTTCTTTACATGACATCTGGATTCTAAGAACAAAACTGTAAGAGAGGGAAAGTAGAAACTATGAGTCCACTTAAAGTCTAGACCAGAAGCTGGCAGCACTAGCATCATTGCTGCCACTTTCTACTGGGTTCTATATGGTATGACCAGTCCAGATACAAGGAACAAGACATAAGCTTCATCCATCAGTGAGATACTGAGAAGAATTTATGGCCACTTTTAATCCGACAAAGATGAATGCTTTCATAATCAAAGTTTATTAAAACTAAAAAAGGAAATGATAAGAATCTCAAAGACCATTATCTAATAAGAAATGAATCTATATTTTAAAAAATCTTTCCGTGAAGAAAACTCCAGGACCAGATGAACTCAATGGTAAAACATCACCAAACAATAAAGGCTATCAACAAAGCCAAACTGAAAAAAACTAATGAACTATAAAATCCCTAGCAAAATTGAAGAATAGAGAAGAAAAAGTCATTAAATTAAAAATATGGGAATATTAACAACAAAATTCAAAATTATAAAAGGATGTAATGAATAACTATTCCAGAGTATATATGATTCAAGAGTATATATATATTCCAGAGTATATATGACTCAAGAAAAAATGGAAAATATAACCTTTTAAGTCATTGAAGGAACAAAAGCAATACAAGTGACACTATTCTTAAAAACAAATCTAAATACTAGTGTGAGGGGGTCATGGAGGTTAAGTTGTCATAAACCCTCAAATCGCCACTCTCCATAATATGCGAGCTGTTTCCATTTGTGAGGCTAGTATATAACTTAGGAAAACATTAAGGTTTTATTTATGGAAAGAAAACCATAAAACATCTCACTTTTGACAGTAGATGTGAAAATACTAAATAAAATATTAGCAACAGCAGCCAGGAATGTGCTTATAAGAGGTAGAATATATTTCAGAACTCCAAGAATAGTTTAACTTTAGAAATATTTATTATTGAAATTTTCCAAAGTAAAAAATAAAGGGGAAAAATACATATTTGGTTACATCCTATCTTCTATGTATAATTCCACTCAATGTGTATAAAAAAGCATTTGAAAAATTTTATACTTAATCATGATTTAAAAAAAAAAAACTCTTAGTAAATAAAAAATGGGAAAGAATGTCCTTAACTCAATAAAAGTTACCTTCTAAAAATCTACAAAATACCTCAGCCTTAATGGAGAAATGTTTGAGATTTTTTTTTTAAAGGAGAAGCAAATTAAGGAAGCTTAGCATCACAAAAATCCATAGCCTTTATAGATATCAGTAATAAATATTTAGAATATGTAACTTTAAGATAGATATGATTCACAACAATGAAAACCAATAGTAAGGTACCTAAGAATAACTCTAACAAAAAGACTGATGGAAATAAATATATAATTTCATAGAAAGACTAAAATTATACAAATGGAGAGATTTACCATGCTTATATTTGTAATGAGTCTATTAAATGAAAATGTCAGTTATAACTAAGTTAATGTATGAGAAAATTATTTAAAAGTCACCAACTGCTTTTTTATTTATTTATCTATTTTTTTCTTTAAGAAAACAAGCAATACACTTGGAACCACCAACAATGGATATCTAAGTTAGCTTAACCATAGGCATATTTAAATAAAATATCCATATAATCATTGTAAAGGCTGTGTTTGCGCAATAAGTTTCATAAACCAATTTAAAATGAAGGCAACAAGGAAAAAAATCTGCATATTCAGATGGCAAAGTTCTTAAATTCTAAGTATTAAAAACTAACTTAGATATCATTTGATCAGCTGTCAAATCTGGGAATGTTCTCAAAATAGCAAGTACAAAGTCCTCACAAATATCTGCATTGCTACAGTAATGACCTATGTTACTATTTTCCTGATGACAAAATGAAGATACAAATATTTTTACCATTAACGTATGGAAATCTTAACCACCTAAAATGGATATCCTAGTTGACGTATCCATATTTAAAAAAAAAAAAATCTAAGTAATCATCGTAAATCCTGTTTCTGCAATATGTTTCATAAACCAATTTAAAATTAAAGCAAGGAAGGAAAAGCAATCTTTAAATACAGATATCAGAGTTACTTGAACTCTAAATATTAAACAGTATCTTTTTTTAATCCACCATTCCATTTAATTCTCATAACATTCTTTTTTTGTGAAAAAAAATATATATACAAAAAAGCTATAAATTTCAAAGCACAACACCTCAATGAGTTGTAGAACATATTTCAGACTTTGACATGAGTTACAATTTCACAATTTTAGGCTTTTATTTCTAGCTGCTCTAAATACTGGAGACTAAAAGAAATATCAATTTAATGATTCAGCTTTCATATTCATTTGTTAAGTCCTATCTTCTATGTATAATTCCACCATCACCTTTGATCTTTCCGTATCTCTCTTTAAGGTTATTTGGGCTATGGTAATTCTAAATTTTTGATATTGGAAGTGTCTGTCATAATATGGGATAGGGAGATGGAACTATCTGATGTTCTAGAGAGGCTGGGCTAGGTTTCAGGACTTCTCTGGACCAGGGAACCTATCTGGAGGTTGTAGGTTTCTGGAAAATCACTCTAGTGCCTGGAACCCTTGTGGAATCGTATATATTGCCGTAGGTGTTCTTTAGGTTTGGCTGGAATGGTCCTGGTTGAGGGTTGGCAGGTTATGATAGGTAGCAAGGTCTAACTGAAGCTTGTGTAAGAGCAACCTCCAGAGTAGCCTTTCGACTCTATTTGAACTCTCTCTGCCACTGATACTTTATTAATTACACTTCTTTCCCCCCTTTTTGTCAGGATGGAATTGTTGATCCCATGGTGCTGGGTCTGGATTCATCCCTGGGAATCATCTCCCATGTCACCAGGGAGAATTTCACCCCTGGATGTCATGTCCCATGTAGGGGGAAGGGCAATCATTTCATCTGCAGAGTTGAATTTAGAGAGACTGAGGCCACATCTGAGCAACAACAGAGGTCCTCCAGAAGTAACTCTTAGGCATACCTATAGGTAGTCTATGCTTCTCTGCCACCTACATAAGCTCCCAAGAGTAAACCTCACGATTGGGAGCATGGTCTATTGATTTGGATATCCCTAAAGTTTGAAACAGCATGAGGGGATTCCCTGATGGTAAGGTTTAATAGTTCCATATTCTTTCTTCCCTCCCTCAAGGGACTTGGCCAATATTTTTTGATTATCTACTTAATATACCCTAGGATATTTCCAGGCATTACAATAATCTATACAGGATTAAAGGACTTCTTTCTCATTCTGTGTTTACTGTGTTTCAGTTGTTCAAATGAGCTATACAGATAGGTTGAATTAAATTATGCATTATAGAAAATTTCAGTTCCAGATCAAATAAACCTTTCTTCCATTGGTCTCACAGAGTATGTGTGGTTCTAAAATATAGACACTGTCTTCCTTCCCCTGTGTTCTGAATTACACTAACCCCAACCTGTTTGGCTTTGTTCTTATCTCTAAATATCAGGTTACATATATAAAACAGCCTCTCAAGATCCAGAAATAATAATCACCACTCTGGACTTAATGTGTCTGCTCTAAAAACTTACAATCTAGGCTTCTATTTCTTATAAGCATTTTCTAAAGGTGACCATACCATTGTTGTTGTTTTTTTTTGTTTGTTTCTGGCTTATTTTGTCTCACCAAATGACCCACATGTTCATTCACATCGTTGCATGCCTCACGACATTGTTCTGTTTTATAGTAGCACAACATTCATTCATAAGTATACATCATCATTCACCAATTTCATTCTCTGTCAGTGAATCTTTCAGCCTTCTGCATTCATCCGGGAGAAGGCCCAAAGTACACAGTCCATCAACATTCTCAATTTTAGATAACCAATTGCTTTTTTTTGTTTGTTTATTTTTGTCAAACCTCATCCTAATATATAGATGAAAACCAAAGGGTGAAAATAGCCAACTCTTAATAGTTTCATGTTTGTGAAAGATTCACTTTATGGGATGGTGAGACTTGAAAAGATATGGCAATTGAAATATTTTGATATTTTTGAAGATTTAAATAAATAATACAAAAGAATAAAGCACTCCAAAATAAATTCACATGTAAGAAGAGAGTGGTAAGTGTTCTAGGTGGCATTTATAATTCATTGAGGCAAAGGATGGATTTTTCCATAAATGATGCTGTGAAGTTGGCTATCTATATGAAAAAAAGATAAAAAATATAAAGAAGAAAGCACAGAGAAATATATTTATGACCATAAAATAAAAAAGGAATTCTTAAATAATAATTTAAAAGATACTCTATGAAGAAAAAGAATGGAAAGTAATAAATTTGCATAATTATTTTTTTAAAAAAAGCTCAAAACAACATGACGCTGTCATGATTCAATCCCAAGGGAGAAAAAAAAGCAAGCCATTGAATTAGAACCTTTTTTATTTCTCATATAAATGAAATAATATTTAGTATTCAGAATATATTTTTTAGAAACCTGCAAACCCATAAGTGAAAAAAAAGCACAATTAAAAATAGTGAGTCAGTGAGCTAAAGCATCAAGGGAATTAGGCAATTTACAAAAGAGGGACTCTGAATATTCAATAAATATCTAAAATGGTGATCAACCTTACCAATCAGAGAGAAGCAGTCAATCCTTTAAAGAGAGAATGCTTTTTTCCTGGGTCAAGGACATGTTTTCTGTAATTAAACTGCTTGAATTCAACTCCTGATTCTATCATTAAGTAAATGAGTGACTTTGGTGAAGTTATTTTATGTCTGAGCCTGTTAGCTGAGCTGTAAACTGGAAATGAAAATAGTACCTTCCTCACATGATTAAGTCTATTAGGACTTATTAAATGTAGAAACATGCTCAACATAAACATTCCATAAGTATTAGCAATTACTATGAAAGCAAAATTTCACTTAACACTCAGCAAACAAGCAAAAATTCTCAAGTCACATAACACCATGTGTGGCAAGATATGAGGAAACAGGAACTAATATATTTCTAGTGGGAATGTAACATAATTTGAAAGACAATTTAGCAATATATAGTAAGATTGAAGATAAATGTAATTTTGATACATAGCATTTACCTCTAAGAGTCTTAAAGAAAATCTCACACATATCTATGTATAATCTTGCACACATACATTCCATACAAGTGTGCAAGGATGTCCATAGCTATACTATTAGAGTAAAAAAAAAAGTGGAAACATAACCATCAGCCAATGGAGAATTGTGAATAAATTGTAGATACATGCTAATATTATAGAGTACTGAAAATGAATTAAAACTTAGTCGATGTGATTAAATTTCAGAAACACAGTGTTGAGTAAAAAAAACTAGTTGCAGAAAAATTGTTTATGAAAATAATATTTTGTGTGTAATTTAAAAAACAAAAATGGCAATTTTTGGATATCAATGCATGTTGAGGAAGCATATACATAAGTATAGGAATGATGGCATTCAAGTTAGAATAGTGGTTACCTCTTGATGAAGGTAAGAAATACTTAAGAATGGGACAGAAAATGTAGTTTTTGCTGTATCTGAACTATTTTATTTATTAGTGAGAAGGGAAGAGAGGGAATATGGCAATATATAAATTTATAATTCCTGTTGGTATTTGTATAAGGACTATATAGTTAAATAGTTATGTTAAGTCGAGCATATCAGAAGTTGGCAAACTATGGTCCATGAGCCAAATTTGGTCTGCCACCTGATTAGTAAATATAATTTTATTGGAATTATCCATGCATCTTGGTTTGTATGTTCATCTGTGGCTGCTTTTGATATTTTAACGCAGAGTTGAATAGTTGTGACAGGGACTTCATGACCTAAAAATCCTAAAATATTTCCTATCTGACCCTTTACAGAAAAAAATTGCTAACCCTTGGTATTGTATAATTTGCTATTCTCCCATATATTTAAAATATTTCATAATTTTAAAAATATGCATTAAGTTAGAAACATTGCAAAGGAAACTGACTTTTAGGGTGATTTATTTAAAGTCCTTGTTAATGGTAACTTGCTCACTTCTAATTTTTTTCAGAAGTGAAATTCAAAAGTGTATATTAAGTTCTGAGACAAATGTTCATTAGCCTATATTTCTTTGTTCTTAAGAAATAATGAGTATATAGACTTCTCATGTTATAATCCATGCCCCAAATAAAATTTAAAGGAAGTCTTCGTTTTCTAACCACAGCTATTAATCTTCAGAAACATCAAATCTCCTTCATTTACTCTGTACCTTTCTTCTGCAGCCCAGCATTTGAAAACAGAAAAATCTTTGCATAACAGGTAGTATTTATTTAAGCTGAGACCTGAATATGAAATGAAAGAGAACAGTGAATTATCAGTATAGGCTAATTAGACACAGAAATAAATGGCTCACACATAATCGAATATTTTTGTTGACAAATCATTCAGGGGAAGATGCTACAGGATGGCAGAGACTCTGCTCCATGCAGTTTCTCAGGGACGCAGGCCAGTGGCAGATTGGTCATACGTATATGACTTAAAGGACCCTCTATATGTTGCCATCCCAAAAAACATTGAAGGGACTCATTGAAACAAGCCCAGAAATGGCACAAAATATGTTTGCTGTCATTCCATTGGGGATAATTTGGCCACATGGCCGCACCTAACTGCAAGTCCAGCTGAGAAATGAGATATAGCCGGGCAGCCATACTGTGTAAAAGGAAAGCATGCCACAGATAAGGAGATGTTACCAGCAGGACCTACAGCATTTTAAAAAGATGAGGAAGAAGGTCAAAGTAAGCAAGTAGTTTCTTCTTTTGGGGAAGAGGTGAGAGAGGTGGATAATAAAGTACAGGGATAGAGAATAGAATTATGGGTATAGTGAGAAGAAATGACCTAGAAGTAAGCAAAGCCTGTATTGTTGGGGTTGTCAGATAAAAGGCAAGGTGCACAATTAAATTTGAATTTCAGATAATGGATAATATTTTAGTATTAGTATGTCATATGCAATAATTTTGCGTGCTAAATCTGGCAGCCTTACATACTTTGAAATTCATGCATGTCGGGTTTAAAAAACTTACCCTTGTTCTGATGGGTAACAGCGAGTCATTTAAAGGTTTTGAGAAGAGATGAATGTCGTAGTCATATGAACATTTAAAGAGTCACACTGACAGCATAAAGACATATAAATTGGAAGAAGATATGCCTGGAGGCAGAAAACTGAGTAAAACGGTGATTATTAATAGCCCAGAAAAGAGATTATAGAAAAGAAAAAGAACAGTCTGGGATGGATGGTAGTAGCAGTATTGATAGCGAGCGGAAAGGAAAAGAATATAACAATAAGTAGAAGCTGAAACTAATGGAGGGGTGATTAATTTCATTGACAAGCATGGGTCACTAAAATGGATGCATGACTTTTTTTTCACATTTGGAACCCTTAATGCCATAAACAGAGATAAGTAATATAGAAAGATAATAACTTTGTGGAGGTGAAGGGCAGAGGTATTGGGAGAGCCATAAAATGGTAACCTTGGCCGATTGATGTGAGTTATTTATGGGATGTTCACGTGGTGATGGCCAATTAGCAAATATACATATAATTTTGGAATTCCTGAGAGGAGTCTGGGCTATGGATATAAACTGTAAATCATCAGCCTATAAATAATAGTTGAAATGATGAGAATTGTTTATTTAAAGATAGAAAAGTATTGGTGACACAATTTTTTGGAACACATTATTTAGGAGCAGACAGTGGAAGAAGATCCAGCTCTGATCAAAATAGAACAGCAGACAAGAAACATAAACAAAACAGGGGCAGGAGGTGGTGGTGAGGCCAAAGGGCATTCCACATATCTAATACCTAAGGGAAGTATAAAGATTGAGGAATAGGAACTGGATTAGGCTTATTTTTGGTTTTATCAAGAATATTTCCAAGAGAGGGCACATGGGTGGAGGTGGGGGGATGAAGTAAGATAGATGACTGAGAGTGAAAGTGAAGTGAGAAATTGAAAGCATGAAGGATAGATGACCTGTTAAAGGAACTTACCCAGGAAAGTTGGGAAAAAGAAAAGGCAATAGTCAGAAAGTGAATCAGAGCCAAAGGAGGCTTTCTTATTTTCAGAAGAGAAGAAACTTCTGAAAGATAGGTGTTTCTAGGTTAAAGGTTTAGGAGAAATTAGATGTGACCAATGGGACATGTTCCTTGAAGAAATGGAAAGTAATGGGGTAAAAACTAAAAGTGGGAGGACTATTATGAAAAGAAAGGAGAGATACCTTTCTTGAGAGATGGCGAGAAAAGTGGGATTAGATATAATGTTTATTGTTTGGAGAACCGAAGTTCATACCCAATGATTTCAAATTCTTTTTTTTTTTTATGGGAGAAGTTGTAGGTTTACAGATCAATAATACATAAAATATAGGATTCCCATATACCACCCCATTATTAGTACCTTGCATTGGAGTGAAACATTTGTTCAGTTGATGATAGCACATTTTTATAATTGTGCTATTAACTATAGTCTATGGTTTATTTAACTTAGGATTCACTGTTTGTGTAGTATAGAGATTTTTTAAAAATTTTATCCTGTTATTATATATACAATCTAACATTTCCCCCTTTAATTACATTCAGATATATATATATATGAACATTAATGGCTGTTTAATGTTCACTGTGTTGTGCTGCCATCAACATCATCCATTTCCATCATTCCAAATAGGAACCTGTACATTATAAACTTTGACTTCCCATTACCTATCCCCACCCTAACCCCTAGTAATCTATATTCTATATTCTGACTCTATGAGTTTGCTTATTCTAATTATCTCAAATCAGTGAGCTTCTTTTTAAGTAGGAGACAATCATTTACCAGTTACAAAAAATTTTGAAGTTGGCTTTTCTTGAAGACTGTTGGAAAAGTTTGAGTTAGATTTCTAACCAATGGAATGAACTTTAGGATGGATGAGACAGGTTGCCCGCAGAAGAGAAGTAAGTACATTGTCCAGATGTCTGGATCATCAAAACTGTTATATCTCCAGCTCAGCAATTTTGGGGGCCAGTCATCATACTCTTCTTTCTAATCTGACATTAATAAATAGGAGACTGTGTTTTTTTGGATTGTTCATTTGCTAGTTTAATGATTACTGTCTTCTCACTATTTAAAGAAACTATGAACAATTAAAGCATGGGAAGTATAGGTGAAAGCATTGGAAAAATTAGAATGGATTATATATATATCCTTAACTTATTCAAAGTGTTTCAAGCATGTTCCAGTCTATCTAGAGGTATCTTAGTTTTAGAAAACCAATTCTAGAATATTTCATGAGTCAGCTGGTTTTTCTGCTATCAATCTTCTATTTGATTTTTTGCTTCATAAGAAAAAATACCAATTTAGTTGAATTTACTGCTGGCATATGTACTGGAATACTGACATTTTAACACTAATTAGACCACACTCTAAACCTCATTTTCTCAGTAGTCTCCTTTATCATGTCATTGGATATTTTAAAAAAATCCTATCTTTTCTGCATACATATTTTTAAAGTCATTTTCATCCGATGAAAATTTAAGAAAAATTCACGTATTATTGATATCTGTTATAAACACCTTAACACATATAAGAACCTACATGTTTGTTAACCCAGAATTTGTGCCTATTTTTAGTAATTATAAGAGACTTCTCTCCTTAGATCACATTGTAAAATCATCAAACGCAAATAGATACATGCATTTTGATAAATGCCAACCTTAGCCTCTTTTGACTAAGATACATCCTGCATGTTATTATCAGTTTTAGCATACTGATGCTAAGAATTTTCTATATTATAAAATATTCTGAAGATTATTAGTTTCATTTCGTCTCCCTGCTCCCTTTTTCCTCCCCCAGAAATAAAGCTGACTCTAAAATCCCCTGTTCTCATAAATTTTACCCATAATGTTCCTTTAGAAATGTTTTGTAGGTCTTAAAAGTCACAAATCCAAAGTTTGCACTTTATTTTTTGCCACTGTACAAAAACTAGAAAAAAAATGTACATTCTAAAAATATTTCCTACAATCGAATGCTAGAATCACAAGAAAAGATTAAAAATCAGTATGTAAATACCCTTGTGTTTGGATTTTGAGATGAAAACTTAAGTAAAGGGAAAGTTAGACCTTAAATTTAGGCTATGAAAGAGTGAAAGCATTGATAAGGGAATATATGCACTTGCTTAGGGCAGCATCTCCTCTTAAAGGGGTTGTCAGATTTAGTGAAGAAAATACAGGACATTCAGTCAAATTTGAATTTCAGATAAATAATGAATAACTTTTAGTGTCAGTATGTCTCAAATACTGCATGGACACCCTGCATTTTATCTGGAAACCCTATGTGACAGTGGTCAGAATGTGGGTGATAAAAAGGTGCTGAGTCATTTTCTGAAGTCTTTTCTTGGAAGGTTGGAGGCATGACAGTAATCTCTTTAGAGGCAGAAACACATAGTAGAGAGGTGTACTGGGGGAGGCTGCTGTGAATATCATATGTAAAGTACTCAGGAGGATGAGACAATGTAGTGAACAGGAATGCTTTTTAAAAAACTAGCCACTCTCTTTCTCTTCCTATTCTTTTGTCATCTTATGACAAGGCAACTGTATGGCTTTGGAGCCAGACCAATTTAGGTTTCAGTCTTGGCAATGTCACTTCTTACCAACTGATCACCTGTGGTAGTTTTAAGCTATGTACCCCTATTCTTAAACTGAATCCATCCCTTTGGGTGTGAATTCTTGTATATAATACTTTGATGCAGTTACTTCAATTAAGGTTTGGTCCAACTGAATCTGAAAGGATCTTAATCCTTTTACTGAAGTCCTTATAGGGAAGGTCACAAAGAGAGAGAAAGTCAGAAGCAGCAGCCAGAAGCTGAATGTCAATGGAACCCTCGAGAGAAGAAAGAAGCCAGGAGAGACTGCCTTGCGCCTTGCCATGTGACCAGAATCCTGCCAAAGATCACTGGCAGCCAGCCTCAGAACACCTCAGTCTTCTAGGAGAACGCATCACCTTGCTGGCACTTTGATTTTCAACTTTGTCTGGCCTCAAAATCCTGAGCCAATAAATTCCCATTGTTTAAGTCAACCCCATTACATGGCATTTCCTTTGGCAGTCAGGAAACTAAAATGTGGTCCTTGGTCAGGTTAGTGAACATCTCTGAGTCACATTTGTCCCAGCCTGTAAAATGAAAGGGTTGTTTTGAGGACCAAAGGGTTTCTTAAAGCACTGAGGCTAGAGTTTGACCCATAGCATATCAGAGGACTTATGATTGGAGGTCTAGAAGGGTCAGTTGTGCAGGCTTTATATTTATGAAGACCCTTGCATTAAAACTTTAGGAATTGTCTCTAAAAGACTTTATATAGACAATCACTGAGATATAAAAATGAATGGAAGATATTAATCTTACTTTCAACTCATGCTGTGTAGTATATCATCATCTTGTAATGTTTATTAATACTGAATTTGTCCTGTAAATATAAAACTTAATTCCATTGTGAGTTTGTAACAATACTTGTGATAGCAACAGAATAACCTTCTCAGAACACACAGGCTTTGATTTATTGAATGTAAAATGACAACACAAATTTTAACTGCTGCCTCAGCCTTTCTCCATTTTTTACTATATCGGAACCTAGTAACAAAGGAAAATTGCCTCCCTTGATTTCAAGATTGTCATCTCCTTTCCATCTTTGTCTCTTCATCCCCTGTGGCTTTGCTTTTTTATGATTTGATCAACTTCAAATGCTATTCATTCTAAAATAGCTCTCTTTTTAATCACTTACTGGCTGGTTGACTTTAAACAAGTTGCTTAACCATTTTGTGCTTTAGTATGTGCATATGAAAAATGGAGAAAATAATTGCACCTATAGCATAGGGCTGATATGAGAATTGCATAAGATAAATCGAAGTATTTAAAACATTGTGTAGCACATAGCAAGCTCTTGTTGCTATATTAAATACATGTTTTATTTTATGAGGAAATAAGTCTTTGGCTGTATATTCTCTGCACATTGGGTAGACAGTGGTCAAGAAATGGGCAGCTGAAGTGAACATGAAAGGTATTACAGGACAGAGTTGAGAGACTGACATCCAGAGAATAGCAATAATAACCCTTGTGTAAAAAGTCTCTCTAGATGAGCATAAAAGCTGAACCAAGCAACCCAGTACAGCATTATATTTTCTTTATAGACACATAGTGTAGACAGGTATTTTGTGCCCACACTTTTATATAATTCAGTAACAGTGGTCATTACCAGCTTACTTTACATAGGCTGGATGATCTGGGACTATAGCCTTAGAGATTTGGTTATATTTTACTGGAGATCTGGTTAAGTCCACCTGCTATTCTTTATCATAAATCTCCTGCTTCCTATGACCTGCCATTCCAGTCTACTTGAAAAGAGCATTGACTTGAGAATTCAACACTATACAAGCTAGTGATTTGTTTTATAAAGGTAGAATGTTTTAAATAAAAAGAACTACCTAATATGTTGTTCTTTGTATCCTACCCAGTGCATATAATACGTACTGTTTAAATATTTCTTAAATTAGTTCTGGATTCAGACTTCTTAGGTTCAGAGCCTGTCCTTGCCACTTATGTAGCTGTTTGACTTTTATAATTTACTTAATTGTTGTGCTGGTTTGGGGGGAAGTGTACCCCCTAAGAAAAGCCAC